>SNVD02015389.1:0-116002 GCA_013180625.2 Boswellia sacra | reverse complement strand
TTAACTAGTGCTCCACCACTAGCAGCATCAATGATACTCCTTTCCATGGTAGGAGACCCTCATAGAAATATTGAATTAGCAGTCCATCACTAATTTGGTGGTTTGGACAGCTAGCACATAACCTCTTAAATCTCTCCCAATATTCATGAAGTGATTCTCCATTGTGTTGTCGAATGCCACTAATATCTTTTTTAATGTGTATAACTTTTGAAGTGGGAAAGTATTTCTCTAAAAAGAGTTTACTTATCTCATTCCACGTGGTAATGGTACCCGATGGTTGATAGTATAGCCAATCTTTCGCCGAATCTGCTAATGAGAATGGAAAGGCTCTCAATTTTATTTGCTCCTCAGACACGCCAGTTGGCTTCATACTTGAGCATACCACATGAAATTCTCTGAGGTATTTGATAGGATCCTCTCCTGCAAAACCATGAAATGTAGGCAAGAGACGAATTAGTCCAGATTTCAGCTCAAATTCTATCTCAAGGTTGAGATTTATGCACAGCGGTTGTTGATCAATAATTGGAGCCGCTAACTCCTTAAGAGTCTGATCGTTTTCCATCGCCATTACTTCGGATTCAGATTTGATTGAACTGCAAGAAGATGGGAGGGAAGTATGTAGTGCAAGGTCAAATTCTGAAGGTGGAGTTAAAATTGACCGATTTAGCCTTAAATTCGAGGATTGGAGAAACTCCTTAATTCTCTTAAGTCGTTGATCCGCTTCTCCCTCGGACATAAAAGCTTAAACACAAACAATCAGGAAATAACAATCAAGAATCAGTAGTAAAAACAGAATAACAAATTGATTAGAAAATCAATCCCCGGCAACGGCGCCAAAAACTTGATGCGTTCGAAACTAGCAAGTATACTAGTCGCACAAGTAATAAAGTGATGAGTAAGATATCGTTCCCACGAGGATTGATTCTAATTGAATTTGTTATTCGAAAGCAACAATAAACTAAATGAGGGGGGTTTGTTGATTGATTAACTAGATGAAATATTAATGCAAGTAAAGAATAAAACAATGCAAATTTAAACAGATTGAAAAATCAATGAGAGAAACCTGGTTAAGGGATCCTTCTCTACCACAAGATATGGATTTGCAAATTAATTGTAGAATTGTCATCCAATTACACCATTGAAATTATCAACCGTAGATAACAACAAGCTCTGTTATCCCAATCTTTCCTTACTTTGTTGTTAAATAAAACAAGCTCTTTATTTAATCTCTATCCATTAAACAACCTAGAACAAGCTCTCTAAGTTTAATTCAATAGAAGCATTACGATGAGAAAGATAGGTTGATCTAAGCAATAATCACACAAGTTCGGATTATTTCACCTAGGTTGTATTTTCCAATTGCAATCTCTGATCACAATTTTGCTACTAATGATGGAAATTCAAGACAATTACGGATCAAGATTTCTAATCTAGCAATAGACAACAACCAGATTATATTCAGTTGGCCACCTCAAATACAATCAGCAAGCAATCATAAGCATTAGATATGGGAAAATACAAGCAACTTCAATTAGAGAATTGGATAACAACTTCTTGCACAATCAACTCACAAAAAACCATATCAAGGGCTTTGAAATCACCCTCAACCAATTCAGATTCAGTTACACATGTTTAAGAACGTGGTAAATACAATACAGAGAAATTCCAGAATTGAAAAGGAAGGGAAAAACTTAGCAAATTTGAAAATCTTCTTTGTAGATGAATCTCTTGGATTGTAGTTCTTCCTCTTTCCAAGCTTCCTTTCTCCTTCAAGAACTCCAAGGAGATGAAAGAATTCCAGAGCTGCAGCCTCCTCCACGTTCTCCCCTCTTCAAGTTATGAAAATAAAACCCTAAAATGTGTTTAAATACTCTGCTACAGTAACGTGCTACAGTGTCCCGTATTATACATGCTACAGTGATGTGTGGAATTACATTTCTACACTTCTCACACTGTTTTGATTACAACTTTCGGTACACTGAATGGATTCATAAACCGTAAATTTCTCCAAAATGTAGACTTCGAGAGCTTTTCAACGGTATATGATATGTCATCGGGTTCATTGTATATCAATACAATTAAATCCGAGAAGATGGTTGACTAGCAGAGGTGAAAATGAAAGGTTTTACTCCATTTTTGTGCAAGTTGCTCCAAAACTCCTACAAACATCAAAACCACACAAAAACATAAAAATACCCAGGAAAATAGCAAAGAAACATGGACGAATTGATATGAAAATGATATATAAATAGACACTTATCACGATGCCCATGGAATTCAAGTGAAGTACAACATCATCAGCCCAATATGAATAATTGTCTCCATTATGCAATAATGGCTCAAACATCAATTTTTCGAAATTTGCCATTATCTAATCAAAATGAACAAATTTAATCATTAGGAATTAGAACTTCAGGTTCTAAGTTGGATTAATATTGATTGTTTAAATAATAACGCAAGTAATGTAAATTAATTGCCAAAAGACTTAAAGTTACAGCCAAATGAATTTAGGCCAGAAAACTTTAAGTCGCGGCTGTAAACAAATAAATTTGAAACGTAAATGATAACACAAGCAATACAACAAGAATATGAACATAATAAAGTAAGATGGATAATAAAATGATTTTTAATATTATAAAACTAGCCCTATTTTCTGATGTGGAAGATCCAATATAATGGCAACCACAGAGTATACTCATAAGGTAGTTAACTTATAGTTAATATTAACAAGAACAAATTAAGAACAAAATGATCGAATAATAATTGAAAGAAGATGGTAAGATAAACAACATACCTCTGGAAAAATAATTCGTGCTGATAACGTATTATAAGTTAAGTAATAAAAGTATAAGTGTTGTAATGGAGTTTACTTATATGTAATATAAGTAACAAAAGGAGGTGAAGGAAATGTGAATCACTCCTAGAATACAAAGTAAATTAATGGTAGAAATAAAGAAACAAGTGAAAGAATGAGAAAATGAGAGAATTTTTCCTTGTCAATTCATTCATTTCATTCATCCATTACAAGTGTTGTATGCCTATTTATATAGAAGTATGAATGGTCATTAATGTAATTGTACCTAATAATAAATCAATTAAAAATGAAAACATATTTCTCACATGGGCACAATAAAAGTAGTGGTAACTCCACTAATTATGTAAGTGGTAGTAATCCACTTATATTAGTAGTGGTAACTCCACTAATTATGTAAGTGATAGTAATCCACTTATATTTTTATAACAAAATCTACATATAAAATTCCTAAATAGGTGTGTGAGAATAGAAAAAGCGCAAAATAATATTAGGAGGCTATCAAGTTGTTGCCTTGGGCCTCCAAACCAAAAATCATACAAAAACTGTAAATCAACATGTAAAACTCATAAAACATATATAGAAATCTTGAAAATATGCAAAACTATGTTAGAGATCTATGGAATTGTTGCCTCAGGCCTTTAAACCGAAGATCATGTATAGAACTTCTACGTTGGCATACAAAACTCATAAATAACATATAAAAATTAGAAAAAAGCGCAAAATAATGTTGAGGGTGTATTAAGTTATTGTCTTCGAGCTCTAAATTAATTGAAAATCATATAATAAACGAATGTATGAAAATCCGAATAGCATCAAAATAATGTTAGGGCCTATAACAGGGGTGGATCTAGCCTCCAAAGTCTGGAAAGGCCAAGCAATAAAAATGAGAATTTGGAGGTGCTCATTATGTAAAGAAGTAAAATCTTAGAATAAAATTAAAATAAATTACTGTCGAGACAGCTCACCTCCTTACTGTAGCTTAATTCCTTTATTTACTATGTCTGTTACTACAACTTAGCTCCCTCTGTTTACTATTTCTGTTTATTTGTTGAGTTAGTCATTAGTCTGTTAATTTTGTTAATTAGGTGTAATTAATACTTAACAACTAAGCCTACCAGCTTCTAGATTTTGCTATGTAATGTCATTCTATTGGCTAAGTGTGCTGGTATACTTATCTAGTGACATGTGTAACTATCCCTAGTATATATTTGGCAACTTTCCTCAGCAACCGTTTGTGCTGAGGTTACTGTTCATCCAAGAAATTCAAGTTGGTATTAGAGCCTCCTAAAGGCCCTTGCCATGTCTTCAAGATCCTTTCATAGCAGTCCCACCGGTGGAAAGTCTGGTTTATCCTCTCGGTCCAGCACCACAAATGGAAGCTTACCTTTCGGGAATACTCTCAGTCAATCATTTCCTATCAAGCTGGATGAGGATAACCTCACAATCTGGAAAGCCATGATATTGCCCACTCTTAAAGGCCACAAGCTAGATGGCTTTGTTCTTGGAACAAAAAAAATGCCCACCAAAATTCATACCATTAGTGACAAATGAGGAAGGTAACAGTTCTCAGCTCCAACTAAATCCAGAATTTGATGAATGGGTTACAACAGATAATCTGTTGATGGGTTGTCTTCTCGGTTCTATATCTGGAGAAGTTGTTGCTCAGGTCATTGGGCAACCAACATGCCATGATCTATGGAAGGCTCTCGAACAGTATTGTGGGATAAAAAACAAATCGAGAATTTCAAACCTCAGGTTTGATCTCTAAACCACTAGGAAAGGCTTCATGAAAATAGGTGAGTACCTATCAGTAATGAAAAAGATTGCTGACAATCTTGCAGTTGCTGGAAGTCCAGATGAGTGACTTAATTTCCTTCATCACCTTGGGTTTAGATGCTGACTACACTCCAATTGTAGTTCAGATTCAAGCTAAAGAGGAAATCTCATGGCAAGAGCTTCAGGCCACCTTTGAGAATAGGCTGGAAAGATTAAACAGCTTTACCAACCTTAGTTTGAATCAAGTTTCTGCAAATGTTGCCATTGGAAGACAAGGACACAACAACTGGGATTAGTTCAAAACAGGCAATAACAACAAGAATTCTTATCAAGGAGCTGAAAAGGGATCAAGCAACAATGCTTCAAAGGCCAGAGGTGGTGGCAAGTTCAGAAATTCCAGGCCTGTTTGCCAAATTTGTGAAAAAATTGGACATTCTGTATCCATATGCTTCTATAGGACAGATCTAAACTACATGGGGGCAAACAAGCCTTCCTTGCACAAAACCAGCAGCCTTAACAAGCCTTCTTTGCTACACCTGAAGTTGTTAGAGATGATTCTTGGTATGCTGACAACGGAGCTACCAATCATGTGACTTCTGATCCCAGCCTTATCTATTCCAGAAGTGAATGCAATGGTAATCAATCTCTCTCAGTAGGTGATGGTACTCAATTAAATATCTCTTACATAGGACACTCAAACTTATGTGCTAGAAATACTAAACTGAACCTGAAAAATATCTTATGTGTGCCAAAGATTACCAAGAACCTTGTGAGTGTATCTAAACTCACCAAAGACAATAAGATTTACATGGAATTTCACCCTGGTTTTTGCCTTGTGAAGGACAAACAAAGTCACCGGGTTCTGCTACAGGGGAGAGTTAAAGGAGGGCTTTACCCTCTATGTCTAGGTCACAAGTACACCTCCAAAATTCAATCCAGTTTGTCTGCCAGAAAAAAGAAGTCTAAGAACCTTCCTACAGCTGTCAATTATGTCCAAAATACCAATATATTCTCCAAGAGTCTCATCAAATCGCCAGTGAAGAGTTTAAGTTCTTTAGCCCTGTCAATTCCTTTAGTTTTGCTGTGTCAGCGTCAAGTTCTATACTAGTTGAAGAAAAACTCAACATCTGGCATAGAAAACTTGGTCATCCCTTTATCAAAGTTCTGAATCAAGTTTTAAAGTCTTGTAATGAATCATTTGATATCAATAAAAATACTAGTTTTTGTGATGCTTGTCAAATGGGTAAATCACATGCCTTGCCCTTTAAAGATTCAAACAGCAAAGAAAAACAGTTTTTGGAATTGATTCACATAGACTTATGCGGACCAGCACCTATTTCTTCCAATTTGGGATACAAATACTACATACATTTCCTAGATGACCATAGCAGATACACCTGGATCTATCCCATTAAAAACAAGTCAGATGCCTTAACTACCTTTAAACAATTTAAAACTTATGTTGAGAAGAAATTTGATAGGCAAATCAAAGGAGTTCAATCATACTGGGGTGGAGAATACAGAGTGTTCACATAATTTTTAACTCAAAATGGAATGGAATTTAGGATAGCTTGTCCCTACACTCATGAGCAGCAAGGGAAAGCAGAAAGAAAATATAGGCATATTGTTGAAATGGGTCTAACCTTGCTGGCACAAGCCAATATGCCACTAAAATATTGGTGGGAAGCCTTCCACACTGCAATCTGGTTGATCAATAGACTTCCTACCCCAATTCTAGAAGGGATCTCACCTTGGCAAAAAGTCTTTAGTCAGAAACCAGATTATAACTTCCTAAGAACCTTTGGCTATTCATGTTTTCCCTGCTTGAGACCTTATCAGAGTCATAAATTCCAATTCCATACCACAAAATGTGTGTTCCTAGGCTATAGTGACTCACATAAAGGCTACACGTGTCTTCCTTAGGTAGGACTTACCTCTCCAGACATGTTGTATTCAATGAGTCAGAATTCCCTTTCAAGCAAGGTTTCCTAAACTTTAGAAACAACTCATCCTCTCAGTCTTCTACCAATGAATTTTCTGGTGTCTTTCTTCCTATTCTAAACAGATGGACTAATCAAGGAAGCAAGCTTGATATAACTGAAGCTTATAGCTCTCCAAAGGTAACAGAACCTGATCAAAACTCTTCCCATGATGGCACCATTTCCTCACCAAATCAACAGGTGTCACAAACCAACTCACCAAACACTTCTCCTTCACCTCCGCCAAATGAAAATATCTTAAATGATCTTAAAGACAACTTGACAGAACCACAAACATTTGATCCTACTGTACCTCATCACCCCTATGGTTACGAGGTCAAAAAGTGGGATTTTCAAACCTAAAGCTTACAATACTATTCAACTGCAAGAAACAGTTGATGAAAACAGTGACCCAATCTCAGTTTCTGAAGCATTGAAGATAGACCACTAGAGAAAGGCCATAGATATAGAATTTGAGGCCTTAGTTAGAGACAAAACCTGGACATTGGTACCTTATTCACCAAGCTACAGCCTAGTCGGCAATAAATGGGTGTTTAAGGTTAGACTGAACAGTGATGGATTAGTTCACAAGCACAAGGCCAGATTGGTAGCCAAAGGCTTCCATCAGACTCCAGGAGTTGACTACTCAGAGACCTTTAGTCCTGAAACAGTTAGAGTTATCTTGACTCTTGCTGTGACCAAAAATTGGAAAGTAAGGTAATTGGATATCAACAATGCCTTTCTCAATGGAAACTTAGAAGAATCTATCTACATGGTTCAACCTAAAGGTTTTGTAGACTCCTCTAAACCTTCTCATGTTTGCAAACTACACAAGGCCCTGTATGGCCTAAAATAAGCTCCAAGAGCCTGGTTTGAAAAACTAAAAAATACCCTCCTAAGCTGGAAATTCATCAACACCAAATCTGATTCTTCTTTGTTTGTTTTCAAGGCAGAAAACACACCGATCTTTGTGTTGGTCTATGTAGATGATATTCTTATTACAGGCAATGATCCTTCCTCAATTCAAGATGTCATCTCAAAGCTAAATAGTCTTTTTGCCTTGAAGGATCTAGGTGACCTTCATTACTTTCTTGGCATAGAAGTGAGGAGGAATAACACAGGAATGTATTTGAATCAATCAAAATACACATCTGGTTTACTAAAAAAAAACTAAAGCTTGAGCACTTGAAACCTTGTTCAACACCTGTTGCTGTAAATAAAAACAAGTCTGCAGAAGAATCAGAATCATTTCCAGATCATAAACTTGATAGAAGCACTGTTGAAGCTCTTAAATTCCTCACCTACACAAGGCCTGACATTGCCTTCACAGTAAATAAGCTTAGTCAATCTCCTCAGGCTCCTAAAACTATTCACTGGCAAGGAGTGAAAAGAGTTATAAGATATGTAAAAAGGACAAACTACTTTTGTCTTCATATAAAACCATGCGACAACATAAACATCACTGGTTTTTCAGATACTGATTGGGCTTGCAGCACTGAAGATAGGAGGTCTATTAGGGGATATTGCATCTTATTGGGAGAAACTTTGGTATCCTAGCAATTAAAAAAACAATCTGTGGTATCCAGATCAAGCACCGAATCTGAATACCGTGCACTAGCTCAAGTGGTTGCAGAAATAGCTTGGTTGGAATCCCTTCTCTCTGAACTTCACTGCAGGCCACCTCACCGCCCAATTGCTTGGTGTGATAACATGAGTGCAAGTGCACTAGCCTTCAATCCAGTCTACCATGCCAGGACTAAACACATAGAGATTGACATTCACTTTATTAGAGACAGAGTTTTATAGAAACTTCTTGAAGTTAGATACGTCCCATCTGTGACCAGCTTGCAAACTGTCTCACTAAGCCACTTACAGCAGTTCAATTTCATCTCTTTAGGACCAAACTTGGAGTCAGTGACCTACTCTCTAGTTTGAGGGGGGATGTCAAGACAGCTCACCTCCTTACTGTAGCTTAATTCCTTTATTTACTGTGTCTGTTACTGCAACTTAGCTCCCTCTGTTTAGTATTTCTGTTTATTTGTTGAGTTGGTCATTAGTCTGTTAATTCTGTTAATTAGGTGTGATTTATAGCTTAACAACTAAGCCTACCAGCTTCTAGATTTTGCTATGTAATGTCATTCTATTGGCTAGGTGTGCTGATATACTTATCTGGTGACATGTGTAACTATACCTAGTATATATTTGGAAACTTTCCTCAACAGCCGTTTGTGCTGAAGTTACTGTTCATCCAAGAAATTCAAGTATTACACTAAAAAAAAAAAAAAAATCCAATCCGTAGAGGCCATTGCCCTGCCTGGCCACAAAAAGGATCCGCCCCTAGTTATAAAGTTTTTTGCCTTGAGCCTCCAAATCAAAAATCACATAAAACTTGCAAATCACTGTATAAAACTTGTAACCATTTGTATACAAATTGGAAAAGCATGCAACAATGATGCTAAGGGTATAGAGCTTGTTGCCTTAGGCCTCCAAACTGAAAATCATACAAAAACTTATAAATCAGTATATAAAATTTCTAAACAAGTATATAAAAATTGTAAAATCATGTGAAATACCGTCGGAATCTAAAGAGTTGTTGCTTTAGGCCTCCGAATCGAAAATCATGTGAAATTTGTAAATCGACATATAAAACTTATAAATGAAAGTGTAAAAACTAAAATAAGCACGCAAAATAATGCTGAAGGGTCTAGGAACTTGTTGCCTTGGTCCTCCAAATTTAAAATCATATAAAGCTTGTTGTTGATGCACGATTTCCAGACGGCCGGAAAACGGGTCGGAGCTCGAATTGTACGTCGGGTCCAATCCTGAGAGCAAAGAAAAATAGTCAGGGGTGCCGGCGATGGTGCCGGCGAAAACCCTCCGACGCTCAAGTCAGTTTCCGGCATTCCGAAATTTTCTGGGAAAATTTCCTAGAGAGAGAAGCTCTCAAAAGCAAAGGAAATTTAGAGAGAGAATGAGTTCAGAAAAGTGAGAAGAACAGCTGCCAGAATGTGTGTTTCTTCAGCTAGGGGAATAAGAAAGCATGAGTGCTTCGTGAGGGAGGTGAGAAGAATAGCTGCTGGACGAGCAGTGAGAAAAATGGGTTGAGGAGGGAGCTCCAAGCGTGCAAAGAGAGAAGGGCGAGCATGTGAAGGGTGCGCTGTGAGGGGCGAGCCCTCAAGGGGCGAGAGCCGAGCGTGCAAGGGGGAGGAGTGAGCTGTGAGGGGCGAGAATTCATGGCCTTGTGCCATTGAGCCCGCAGGGGGCGAGAGGCGAGCTTCCAAGGGCGAGGGGAGAGCTTCGCAAGGGTGAGATGCACGCGAAGGGAGAGTCAAGCTTCGCGCGGGCGAGCTGCATGCTTCATGCGAAGGGAGAGCCCGCGCGGGGCGTGCTGCGGGAGCAGGGAGAGCCCGCGAGGGCGAGCTGTGCGCGGGGAAGGTCGAGCTCGCGCGAGCGAGCTGCATGCCGCATGCAAAGGGGAGCTTTTTACGTGAGAAGTCGCGGTTCTGCTTCTACGTAATTTCCAATCGTAGGGGTCTCGCTGCAATTTTTCAAACTTTAGTTTTAGTTGTAGGGGTCTGTCTGTCAATTTTTAAAACTTCATTTTTAGTTGCAGGGGTGTTTCTGCAACTTTCTGCAACTTCATTTCTTAGTCACGGGGGTGTTCCCGCGAATTTTGAAACTTTGTTTTTTCAATCGCGGGGGTGTTTCCACGAATTTTGAAACTTTGTTTTTTAATCACGGGGTGTTTTCGCGAATTTTGAAACTTTATTTTAATCGCGGGGGTGTTTCCGCGAATTTTGAAACTTTGTTTTTTAATCGCGGGGGTGTTTCTGCGAATTTTGAAACTTTGTTATTTTTAAACGCGGGGTGTTTTCGCAAATTTTGAAATTTTGTTTTTTAATCGCGGGGGTGTTTCTGCGAATTTTGAAACTTTGTTATTTTTTATCGCAGGGGTGTTTCCGCGAATTTTGAAACTTTTTTTGAATCGCGAGGGTGTTTCCGCGAATTTTGAAACTTTGTTATTTTTAATCGCGAGGTGTTTCCGCGAATTTTGAAACTTTGTTTTTTAATCGCGGGGGTGTTTTCGCGAATTTTGAAACTTTGTTATTTTTAATCGCGGAGGTGTTTCCGCGAATTTTGAAACTTTGTTTTTTAATTGCGGGGGTGTTTCTGTGAATTTTGAAACTTTTTTATTTTTAATCGGGGGTGTTTCCGCGAATTTTGAAACTTTGTTTTTTAATCGCGGGGGTATTTTTGCCAATTTTGAAACTTTGTTATTTTTAAACGCGAGGGTGTTTTCGCGAATTTTGAAACTTTGTTTTTTAATCGCAGGGGTGTTTCTGTGAATTTTGAAACTTTGTTGTTTTTAATGCGGGGGTGTTTTCACGAATTTTAAAACTTTTTTTTAATCGCGGGGGTGTTTCCGTGAATTTTGGAACTTTGTTATTTTTAACGCGAGGTGTTTCCGTGAATTTTGAAACTTTGTTTTTTAATCGCGGGGGTGTTTTCGCGAATTTTGAAACTTTGTTTTTTAATGTGGGGGTGTTTCCGTGAATTTTGAAACCTTTTTTTTTAAGGAAAATCAACTATATACTTTTGGTCAAGGACCAACGTGATATTTTTCTTTCCATGGGCAAAAAGTATTTTTCAAGGGCTATTTTGGAAAACTTTCAATATAGTCCTCTAGCATTTCTTTTCTTTCATCTCTTCCCTTCCTTAATAGACTTGGTTGGATGACTAACGACTCCTCTTTAACTGTGCAGATGGCTAGAATTAAAACTACTGTGACAGTGCTACGGGAGAAATCGAGTCATCAAACCCAGTCTACAAGAAATAAGGATCTTGCGACTAACCGTAAAGAGGTTAATGAGTTTTATCAGAATTTCTTCGGTCAGGACCGGGCATAATTTTGTTAACCACAAGGTGGTAGACGCTGAGGGGGAGAGTGGCTGGTCGTCCTCTGCTACCTCAGATAGTGATCCTGAAGTTGAACACTGGTGGGAAGTCAAGCAAGGAGATTATAACTTATCATCTTCATATATAAGTCTAAGTGAGCTTCTCGCAACTTAATCACAGATGAGTCTTTAAAGATGAACGAATGGCAATGGGGTAAATTGAATACTTTATTGATAATCTCTTTATAGATCTCCCTATGGGAGTTGTATACATACATAAGTCCATATAAGGAGTTATTACATATATAAAGAGATCATGGATAATACTTCTTTAAGTACTCAATATTTCATGGATGACGAAGCAACCTCCCATCCATGGTGACCAGTCTGCAGGTGCCCGGTCGGATGACTACTTTGACTCGATAAAGGCCCTCCCAGTTAGGCCCCAATGCTCCATCAGTGGGATCTCGAGTACTTGGTAGTACTTGCCCACTTAGCTTATGCCCACGGAAGGTTCTCCTCGAATCATCAATAGCTTATGTGCCTTCTTTTTAAAAGCCATATTGTAGCATTCTCGAGAGATTCATTGTTCACCTCTAACTTCTCCTATCCCTGCTGGTGTTGGAAATTTCAAGACATGATGATAGACACCCATCACTGCTTTGAAGTTGTAAAGTGATGGCCATCCAAGAATGGCGTTATAAACACCCGGATGATCTACTACGAGAAAGTTTACCATCTTGGTTATCTGTAGGGAACCTTCTCCCAAAGTCACCGGTAATGAAATTACTCCATCGGGAATAACTTGTCCTCCAGCAAATCCTATCAGAGAAGTTTGGATGCCTCTCATATCTTTACGATTAAGACCCAATCGATCAAATGCATCCAATGACATTATGTCAGCTGAGCTCCCGTTATCAATCAATACTCTTCGAAGCCTTTTATTGGCCACTATTACTGTGAGGACCAAGGCATCACAATGAGAATGATGGATACCCTGCACATCTTGAGATAAAAAAGAGATAACATCATGATACCCAACATTGGTGGAGGAGGTTGTCAAATTAACTTCGCAGCGAGGGAGGTCATATCTTGCTTGCTAGCTAGGTGCCTTCGGGCTTGGGCACTCAGACCAGCCACTACTCCCCCAAAAATTGTGGCTACTTCTTCTAATGGTTCCTTCCCTTTGTCATTCTTGTTGGATGGTTCAGGGGGCCGATAAATGTATTCTTGTAGCTGGCCGTCCTTGATAAGACCCTCGATTTGTCTCCTCAGTTCAAAGCAATTTGCAGTGTTATGACTATGAGCCCGGTGGAAATGACAAAACTTTCTCTTATCTCTTGCTCTTGGATCCGACCGTAAAGGGGCAGGTTCTTTCAGTAGTCCCTTATCTTTGATTTCTTTCAAGATATCATGCTGTGGCATGTTAAGTAATGTGAAAGTACGGTGCTCTTCTTGGGGTCGATCATTATGCTCTAGGCGGGGTTGGGTGGATGACCCTTGCAACAAGAGACGATCATTTCTAAATGTATCTCGCACGGAGCGTCGATCCGAGGTTGATCTCTGATTTCTATCATGATGCTCTCTCCTGTGATTGCCATACGGCCGTCCATCTGTACGTGAGGAATTAGGCATCACCGGAGTCTGCCCTGGATAATTTGCTTGATAAATTTCCTCTGCATCGGCATGGCTAGAGATCCTTGCCAATGCTTCTTGGTACGTGCGTGGGAGGTTAACAGAGAATTCCCATGCTAGAGGGAGCTCCCCTTTGATTCCTTGAACCAAACCTTGCATAGCGTAACCATCATTAAATAGATCCACTCGGGCAACCTCCCGCTGATATCTTTCAACAAATGTACGGAGGGATTCATTACGGACCTGCTTGATTGACAGAAGGCTCTGTGCTAGTCGACTTCTTGTCTTCATATTGCCAAAGTGAGTGAGGAAACTATGAGCAAGCTCATCAAGGCTGGAGATGGATGCGGCTGGTAACCTCCTATACCATTGCTTAGCTGATCCTCCAAGGGTAAGAGAAAAAATTCTACACATGATTCCCCTTGAGACCCCTTGTATCTCCATATGAGAAATAAAAGAGTCTAAATGCTCTCGGGGGTCCGTCGTCCCTTGGTAAAGCTCAAGTTGCGGCATCCGAAATTCGTATGGGTATCTTTCCCTAAGGATATCTTCAGCAAAGGGTGACTCCCATTGTGGACGACCATCCTCTTCTCCTCCTGAATGCTTAATCAACTTCTCCAGTTTATGAATTTTTTCATCCATTTCTCGCTTGAACTCCGTATAATGATTATCTGATGTTTCCTCCTCTAAGACATCTATTGGGCAACATCTGGGCGATGATTCTTCCCTCTAGGTGGTGAGCTAGGGCGATTTTTTTTTTACTGATAATTACCTCCTGGAGCGTAAGGACCATGATAAGAATAGGCTGGCTGATCAACATTACTGCCCTTGGTCCCTGCTCAACGCTTGTATGGCACTTCTTGTTTAGAGAGTGTCGAAGGTCTACTACTGCTAATTGCTGTCCAGATATGATGTGCGAAGGAGAGGGAATCTTTGGGCAACCATCCCCTCCTTGAACAATAGGATGGGGAAGGTTTGGTTGAATGATCTGATGGAGAGGTAATCCAGTAGTCTAGACGACTAGGTCAGGACGCCCACCAACATCTGTCGGGACATTAGGTACTACCATAGCACTCCTTGGGTTATTTCCAGCCGTGTTTGCAGCCTGCTGAGTACTTTGTCCAAATGCTTGGTTGAACATAGTCACCATACGGTTCATTTGTTCACCAAAATTTTACCATACGGTTCATTTGTTCACCAAAATTTCGCATGGTATGTTCCATGGTTGTCAATCGACTCGTCTTGCCTTTCCTCGGTCTTCTAAGTGGAAGTCGGGGTTGCCTGGGGTTAGACCCCACCCCAGAGGATATCACTATAGCTCTCCCTGTATCAACTACCCTTCGACATCGGAGAGGTGCTTCTACCTCGATTTCTTCATCAACCTCTAGGGAGGTTGAATGTTGGGATTCGTGACTCATGATGTGTTAGAGTACGTTTGGATGGGAGCAACAACTAAAGAAGCTTGAATTGTCGTTTCTCACAAACGGCGCTAACTGTTGATGCATGATTTCCAGACGGCCGGGAAGCGGGTCGGAGCTCGAATTGTACGTCAGGTCTAATCCTGCGAGCAAAGAAAAATAGTCAGGGGTGCCGGCGGTGGTGCCGGCGAAAACCCTCCGACGCTCAAGTCAGTTTCCGGCACTCCGAAATTTTCTGGGAGAATTTCCTAGAGAGAGAAGCTCTCAAAAGCAAAGGAAATTTAGAGAGAGAATGAGTTCAGAAAAGTGTGCATACCTTGAGTAAAAATCTTGAGGGTTTATATAGGCATTAGGAGGAGTCATTGTGGGACTCAGATAATAGACCCAAATAATGGGCTTCAGTAATAGGCCTACTATATTAGATTTAATTAAGGCCCAATATTGTTATGGCCATAAAACTTGTAAAACTGCATATAAAAATCATATATTAAAAGTCGAAAAATCATACAAAATAACGTTAGGGGTCTATGGAGTTGTTGCCCCTCTTTTTCGAAATGAAAATAAATCATTATACAAACTTGTACATAAAAGTATAAAAATCGAAAAAAGCATGAAAAATTGAAGATGTTGCCATAGGCCTCCAAACCGAAAATCATATAAAATGCGTAAACATGCATATATTACAAAGGCATGCAAGAAATTGTTGATGATCTATAGAGTTGTTGTCTTAGGCTCTAAACCAAAAATCACATAAAACTCACAAATAACTATATAAAATTAAAAACATAAGGCAAAAAATTGTTGAGATCTATGAAGTTGTTGCCTTCAGCTTCCAAACCGAAAATTGATGCGATGAGCATTTAACAGGCATGAACTTCAAGAAAGTAGAAAAATTAATGTGAAATAGATTTGTTCCCCTGATAATTTTGCATATGTATTTAGTAAAACATTGCCAATATCAACATTTGATAAATTGATATATGGCATTGCAATGCAATGACTTAGCAAGCAACCAGTTAATAGTTAATATTGTTCTTATGCCAGGATGGGGAGGAGCATTCATTAGGGGGAATATTTTAAAAGTATACGCATTATACTTTTTTCTTCCCCCCTTAAATTCAATTAGGTTTTTTCTTGCTGGATTTCATTGTCAAGGTTTAGATGTGAGTCCAACACCACTTAAGATTTATTGTGCCATTCTATTTCTTTGCCAATAGTGACAGAGCCAAAAAAATCTATCAGTAGGACAACTTTGAATGTAGTAAAAAAATTAAAATATATATATAACTTAATACAATTTTATTTGATATTTTTATCATTATTCTTAATCAATTATCATATTTTAAAACTATATAATATTAAAAATTGATAATTAGTATTAATGCAAACTAATAGGACATGTAAATTTTACAACTCATCTCATTTTATGGTTACCTTTTAGTGTAAAAAAACATAATACTGCCAACTTTGAGTAACATAGTTTTAATAATTAATAATAAACTTGGTAATCAATCTAAAAATTAATTTAGAAAAAAGTTGTATATTAAAAGCAAATAGACATTTCTAGTTAATTTCATATACCAAAAGTATTTATACATTATTTAACAATGAATATATATATAGATAATGCTAGGTATACAATCAAATTATACGACCTAACTCATACAATCTGACATGTCACAAATTCACTAGGTGAATAAAAATAGAAATAAATAAAGTATGACACACTCATCTAATAACTTTGTATCAATTCAGATTATATAGATGAAATTATATAATTTGATTGTATACCTATCATTATTCATACATATATACATATATATATATATATAAAGATAAAATATAATATATATATATATATATATATATATATATATATACTTGGTTGCCTTATTGATAATTTTGATAATTTAGCTTTGTCTTTTAAATAATGAGTTTGGTGGAGATAAAGGTGAGCATATTTTTGTACAAAGGGATTTGACAATTATATTGATAAGTTTAAGGGGGAAGGTGAGATTAAACAAGCTAAAATGAGACACCAAAATTTTCTGAAATTAGAATACAACATGTCATTTGGGATTCAGTGGGTATAATTGCCCCAACTCGTCACAACATGGCTTCGTTCCCCCTTGGTTGCTTAAGTTTTTATGCTATTGTGTTTTTTCTTAATAAATCAACTGTAATTGCAGTAATTATTGTAAGATGACAAAAACCAAAGCCTTGTAGTGTATACTTTACCACGTTTCATTGTTTATAACCGGCCACTCAATCTCCAATAGGTTAATTAAGTGGTGCGGGATACTTTTCCGTAAATAGCCCTCCTCTTTATTTGTAAATGCAAAGAATTGAGAAACCTTCAGGGGTCCAATAAATTCTCTCCTCTTGCTGTCCACTTCTTCCACTGTAGCTTTCTCTCACGCCCACTTAGTCTTTTCACCTCTCTTCATATATTAGCAGTCATTAAATTTTTTACAGAGTTTATTATTTAATTATCCAACAACTTTAGTCCACTTAACTCAAAAGCCATCTATATCTAATTTACAAGAACAAGAGATTTAATTGTGGCTGAGAAGTTCTAAATAAATGAGCATGACAAAAGATTCAATTCCGTAAAGTACGAAACAAGATTTAAAGAAAACATCATAAAAAAATAGAAACATAGATTTAAAGAAATCACGCCTTGGATTATAACATCAGTGTATTTATAATATTTATAGAACTTAACAAAACGACTTGTTAAAAGAAAAAGTAAGACTATTCTTATAAACTATTTATACAAATTTAATGTGTCATAATTTGATCAAAAGAATAAATTTCAAATTTTAATTACATTAATTAATATAAATGATGTCATAATCATTCAATAATGACCCAGGTTTGTATAGATGAGTTTACGTTAATAGTTTGTAAAAATGGCATCCCTATAAAAGAAACTTAACATACACCAATGTAGTACGTAATCCATTTGGATCCTTCACTGATTTGGATTTGGGATCTGAAATTTCATCAGGAGGCCATGCCACTAGAATCATAATTCATTTGATTCAGAAAGTGTTTAAAAAAAAATTACGTAGAGCTGAAGAATGTATACGGATCTAAACTAATGGATGAAAAAAAAAAAAAAAAATCCCCTGCCCCTACCATGGCTCAAGACAACAGTGTGTCACTCTTCTCAAAATCCGCACTTTTTTTACCTCTTGGAGCTGGCAACTTTGGTGCCACCCAAGCTGGTGCACTGCTAAGCCATAGTCCTTCACCCGTTTCTTTGTGCTTGAAGTCCGGAGAGTTTTTGCTAATCTGCAAAAGGATAGTTCAGAGACATATCAGCGTATCCGTATGATTATGGGTCAGAGAGAATACAGATAGAATCTAAAGGTCACCTTGTCCAATCTGTTATCCCACCATTTTTTCGGATTTTCCACCAAGTCTTTCCAGGATTCATCCCCTAAACATCAAAAAACTACAAAGTTAAACCCAAAATATCCATTTAAACAAGTAGTACAGTCCAAACTCATCTTCATTTTCTATAAATTTTTTAATTACATATTATGATCCGCCATACTGCAATCTCATTATTTATAAAGGCATTCAGGAAGAAAGCCTTCTTAACTATTTTATCAAGCATACCTTATCCAATTTAGATGCCAAAAATTTGCTTTAAGTAAGAAGTGCCACAAAATGAGACAAATTCAAATCATATGTATGAATTTTTTCTTAATATTCTTGTAGCTCATATAACACAATTTCCTTTTCATATAGAAAGAAATATGAATTATGCTCCCAGTAATTAGACTATTTGATTTCCATCCGACTGTTGATATGTCAAAACATAACAAGTAGGTCATTGTCTCGTTTTCCTTAAATAAAAAATGTTTTAAAAAATATTATTACTTTTTCTTTTTTTTTTCTTTTTCTTTTTTTTTTTCTTTTTTTGATCAAAAAAAAGGTTGCCAAGAAACTGCCAATCAACTCAATAGCATTACAAAGTCTCAAGGGTCCTGACAAATTAGATCACGAGACCTAAACAAATACTTAATAAGTAGAGATTTATTTGAAGGAGTCACTATGCTTCTTTGTAAAAGAAAGATTACAATCTTCAGGAAGCCAAGGGGCTATAGGTCCCCAGGCCTACCTTCACTTTGCCACCGATCCAACAACTAAGAGAACTTAAGAACAATAAGCAATGTTCCTAAATATTGAAAGCATATATCAATAAAGTCAAATTGATATTTCAACAATTCTTTATTTGGAAATTAGAGTTTTGGAATAATAAGTTCTAGAGCCAAATGTCTAATTTTTGATACAGTTAGGACTCTAGTAATTTTTCTTGCAACATGGTAGGTACCCAACCTTTATTATCTATAATCTCTGTACACCAAACAAAACATTCCTAGATCCGTACGGTTGAGGACTATATTTAATTAAAATAATTCATATTTGCCGGCACTAGCTTAGGAAAAGGGTAGTTCAGTAGTAAAGGAAAATGAAAACCAAAATCCCATATATAAAGAAGCCAAAGTTCAATATTTCATCCCAAACTGCAAGCTAGTTTCCACATACAGATGTCAAGGAATTCAAGCATTCTTCATAAACACTCAAATATTAGACCGCTACAAGAAGCACAACAAAAAAAACCGGATCCAAACAGTTTTAATTTAAGTTTCTACCTCAAAAATTTTTTGCTGTGAATTTCAGTATCTAGCAGTTTCAATCAATTCAGTCATCTATGAAAGTAAAACTTTTTAAAATTAAAACAGGAAGTGAATACACTAATCTATAGCAAGTACAATGAATAATTGTCAGTATATAAATTCGTACTTTTTTGTTGCTTACCATAATCTGATATAGGAATCTGGACATCAGACTCCACTCCTTCAGGTTCAGGAGAAAATTTTTTAAATTAAATAATGTAGTGAATTATGCCAATATCTAATGAATATAACGAGAAATAATAATCAGTGTATAAGAAAAATTCATACTTTCACCTTGATTTGCATATTTCGATTGAACAAAAGCTTTTTAAATTAAATACTAGATTGAATTCTACTAACATCTAATAAATACAACAAAAACTATTTAAATAATAAGAAACATTTGCACCTTTATCTTTCTTCGAATATTTTGCTTTAGGAGTCTGAACATCAAACTTTACTGATTCAAGTTCAGACAAAACCCACCCTCGTGCCTTATTAAGCCAGAGTGAGAGGCTACCATCTTTGCGTTTAAAGTCAGGGTGTCTTGGATTTACCTATTGAAGTCAACTAGGGAATCAAAGATTTCACTAAAATTAATCAGTATGTAGAAGGTATATCCAAAAAATAGGGTCATCACCGATCCACTGAGCTTTTCACTACGGTAATCCCACCACTGTTCTGGATTATGAAGGAGGTCACGCCAAGGACTTGAGTCTGAATTGCTATCTTTCTTCATGCTATCTGGAAAACAACAATTATCACCAAGTAATACTAAAATATCATAAGACAGAGACTAGGACCAAAACCTAACATGGAAAATCCCAATAATGAGAAATTGTACATAAATAAATTGAGAAGCTTAAGACTGAAACATAGATCCTGCTCAAGCATGAGATAAAAAGATAATGGCCTTCGGTAGTTCACTAAGGCCATTTCCCTGTTTTACATTTGAAAGCATTTCTAATTTTACCAAAAAAATATGCTTTAAATTTGTTAAATTTTTTATTAAGAATCGATTTTCCAGCTCATTATTGAAGATTTGGCAAAAATCACTGCCTTCAAGATTATGGATTACCAATATCCCTACAGAATCATTTAGAATAGAAACCATACAAATAATTTGAAAAGTAAATTTTTTATATAAGGTGACAAACATACAAATGGATATAAGAAACAAACTTTGTATTTTACCAGAATGAAATATAGTTGCCTCTTCTTGTTTTCGAGATGCAAAGTGCTTCCTTGTTTGAGAAGATTCCTCAATAAAGTTGATACTCTGGACCATAACCTAGTATCGTCAAACCTTAGATGTTAAGCCTAACCAAGATGAATAATTCTCGGCCAAAAAAAAGGGCCAAACAAAGAACAAGCAGCAACTTCAAAGTTATCAAAGTTCCTCCGAGTATGGAACTGTGACAATTAGGTTAGGCTATTATCTGATTATTAAAAAGCAGCAGCCAATCTCTTACCTGGACATTGGCATAACTAAGCGCACCAGGTGGAGGTGGTTCAGCAGTGAGTTGTCCAGATATATGTACATGATCATTTTTTTTCAAATGACAGGCAGCAATATGAGCCAAATCCCCTTCAAATACTACAGGGACCCTAAAACACATATCAAATAAATTTCATATAGGTAAAAAATAAAAATGTAGAATACTTCTAATGAGCTCCTTTGCCTAAAATCAGAAGGAAAAAAAAAAATTCAAAAACCTCCACTACAAAGTTAAGATAAATACAATGAAACGATCAAAAACCTCCCTAAAATTATGAAAATCATCAAAGACTCGTGAAAATGGCAAATAGGTCTCAAATGCAAGGAATCAAGTAAAATACCAAAGACTTGGAAAGTGATGAGAAACATTCTGGCTGATGACAGTGCCGGCCCAATTCTTGCCATCAGGAGAAGTCTGAAACTGAACAGGCGTGTCCACGTAACCAATCAGGCTCACCGAGTTGGCCACTTTCACCTGAAATGGAATCTCACTCGGCCTCGGCCAATCATCCACCTCCGACGCTGCTGCGTTGGCTATTTTCGACCGTTCAGTGGAGTATGACTGAGTAAGCAGAGCCGTTGGATGCGAAACGATGCGTTTTGCTGCCGACTGCGAACATGCAATTTGCGCCACCACTCGACGAAGCGCATTCATCGCGTTATCAAATAGCAAGAGGACGATATGGACAGAAGAGAAGAAATCAAATTAACGCTATGAACACCGCCGACTTCTCCACCAGTTGGACTGACGGAGGGAGCTTCGCGGTGGTTTATTGGGTTTTAGGTTACTTTGGGCAATTAACCATACTTAAAATTTTGATTTTTGAAATGAGAATATTTTATTTTCATTTTCACGCCTAAGATTCAGCGGCCGTTTTCGCAATCGCTCGTCACTTAAGAAGATATTTCAATTTTAATTTGACATATTTAACCTTAATATAAAAATTGTTTATTTAAAAAAATAAAATTGAAAAATTGAAATCCATATATATTAATCTTAAATAAATGCGTATATATTAAATAATTCGTTTTATTTATTAATCTTATTCTAAAAATAATTAAAATTAAAAAATTTGAAAGAATATCAATTGAAACACCGGATATCACTTATTTTTAGAGTCTACAATCGATCAAGGCTAGTATCATGCGTCTAGCAACACCGTCAACATTAACCTATTCGTTTTGTAACCCTCTCTATTGCAATATATGATTAACTTTTTAAAAAACTAATGGCATTGAGGTCCGTTTGTTTTGATTTCCCTAAATATAGCTTATTGACAGTGATATAACAAGAAAATTTTTTTCAGGAGGTCAAAATTTTTTTTATTAATGCTTAATTTATAACGATTTTTTTTAAATGTCTACATATATAGAAAATGTATTAGGTGAAAAGGTGCGTATGTTTATTTTTATTTTATATTTAATTAAAATTTTAGATGAGAAAGATATGAATAATGAAAAGCTATAATTTGATAAATTGATATTTAAGTATGATTATATTTTATAACTAAATAATGAAAAGATAATAAATATCGTATAAAGGATAATTTCATTTTAAATATATTATTAGATATAAAATGAATTTTTTATAAAAAATTTTTTGTTTTTCTTGAGTTTTAATAGGCTATATAAACATAAATTTTGTTTTAAAGCAAGGACGTAAAAAGTAATAATTTGAAACTTTTATACCCAATTAATTTTTATTAAAAAGCTGCAATCCGGCCCAGCCACCCCTAATTAACCCCTTGCTTGTTGCAGTGTCTATCTTACAAGTGTAGGGCTCATAAAAATAGAACATTTATAAAAAAGTCGATGGTTATTTGATAGAATAAATATATAAATATTTATAAATGTTAAATTATTAAAATAATATTTTTAGAAATAAAGGATAAGATAAGTCGTTTAAAATATATTTAATATTTTATAACTTTTAAAAAGCTCAAAAAGAGTTTTTCTCAAATGTATTAAATTTGAGCTTCCTTTAGAAGACATAAGATGACATTTTAATTATCCACAAATTTTTTTTTTAAATGGTAATCAGACAATCTAAAATAATTTAGAAAAGCTTTTGTATTAAAAAAGCTTGTTAAAGAAACAAAAAAAGTGCTCTAATTAATCGCGTAGAAGATGGAGAAAAATTTGTAAGAGCCTTCTATAGTAATTAATTGTTTTTTATAAAACTAAATACATATGGTGATAGATTGTTGTTGGATGATCTGTTTAAAAAATGGCTTCAACTCTAGCAAAGATAAGGTAGTGTTTATTGGTATTTTTTGAGTTTTTATTTTTAAAATTTTAAAAGAATATGTGGTTGATTTTAAACTTTTTTTGAATTTTGAAAATGTATTTGGTTGATAGTAATTTAAATGCACTAGAAAATATGCATTTTCAGTAAACATAATTTTAAAAATGTAAATAAACAAAGCCAGTTTTTCAAATTTTTTTCTAAATATTTATAATTTTATATCAATAAATCTAAATTATTTAATTAATATTTATATAACTTTTAAATTTTATATCAAAATTTTGTTATTGATCATTTAGAAACATTTATGAAATAAAAATGAGAGATCCAATTAGATGAAAAAGATATAAATTTTTACTTTTTTTATTAATATACCACTTAAAATAAGTACCAAAAATAATGCAGCTAAATTTGCAAATCCTAAGATTTAGTGCGTTCTTTTTTTTTTTTTACTTAACACCTTTTAGTATTTATTGACACTTAATACTTCTTTACACTTATTTTTGTATCAATTCATTAATTATGATTTAATCCATTAGTATACAGGAAAATGGCTTTACTAGATGTTATATAATTTTTAAAGGGATAATATCACTAACCTCCCTTATAGTTTGACCTAATATCAGGCAAAATGGGTGTTTGGAGAATATATTAGTGTCACCCTAAATATTTGCAACCTTGTATCATCTAGGTCCAGGAGACGGATTCCGTTAACTTTTTAATTAACAGTCAAGGGCAAAATAGGAAATTCACAAAGCTCTTCCCTTATATAAATATTTATGCTAATGCAATAAACAATATCAATTTTGGACTAAATGCACAAGAATTCTCAGCAATACTTTGAAGTAAACATGAAGAAAACAAAGTCATCCCATAATTCCAGTCCTTTAAACACAATAGATGAAACATATTTCAACTGAAAACCTTGCTATAGATTGTCTATAATAAACTGATGGTTCAAAGAACCTGAAAAAAAAAAAAAAAAAAAAAACCACAAAATAGAGGTAATGTTCTCTTGCGTCTTTTAGATACCCATGCCGCTGAACTGCCTAGCTAATAATCTCATCCCACTTCTTCTCATCCAGTTGAAGTATTCATCTTTCACCATTTTCTTGTGTTAAACTGTCTTTAAACTCTTTTACTATCAAGCTTCAGTCTTCTTGTTTCATAGCACCCTGAATTGTAGTAATTTCATAACCAAGTTCAACAAGGGACTTATGTAATGTGCTTGTTGATGCAACATGATTTATTTTTAGATTAAAGATAATTTAGCCTTTTCAATAATTTAGATATTTAAAGTTTAATTGAATTAAAAATTTTATGATTTAGTGATTTTGATTTTTCCTAATGTAATTTATATTTAAACCCAAATTATTAGCTTAGGGATTTTTTGAATCAAATTAGGAAAAAACACCAACAATCACCCACTCAATCAATCAAACAATCAATCCACACTCTTTTTATAACTCAATTTATAAAAATAATCAATATTTGAATAATATCCGTATAAAGTCTAACAAAATAATAACGAAAACCTATAATTATATTAATATAACCTTATTGAAATTTAAATCAAATTAGAAAGGTCAAAATTTCTATTTGAGTTAAAATACCTAACTAATAATTTAGGTTTGAATCAAATTAGAAAAAGTCAAAATCCTTAAATCATAAAATTCAGAATTCAATTAAACTTTAAATAACTAAATTAGACTAAATTATTCCTAATATAAAAATAAATAATACTGCATCAGTTGCACTATATCTGGTGCGTATAAATATAATTGTTTGACCCAAATCTTCTCCAAATTCTAAAATTTTGTCCTTAATTAGCTGAATCTTGGCAAGTTCATCAGGACAGTTCTCTTTGCTTGGTTTAGCTAACCCCTCGCATTATACAAATCATCAATCTCCTCGTCAGTCACATACAACTCTTCAAAATCCGATTCGAACTCTTTGTCCTTGACATCATAGAGTGTCTTCATCCGAAATTCTTCCACCAACTCATCATTAGTCTCCTAATGCTTCCCTACTAACTTCATCTGCAATATCGCTTCAATAATTGATGGAAGCGCCTCCTCATCACCTTTGAAGTACTTCTCTATGCGTTTTTAGCTCTGCGACCAAACAACCAACAGATCAAATTGTATATACTTTTAAACCACAAATTCAAAGCCCTAGAATCATGAACAAACTCAAAATTTCATCAGAACCAGACGCAGATTTAAAGAGAATAAATCAAACCCACATACTCTATGCATCACATGGTTTCCAAGAACACATACAACATCCATGCAAATTGTGGAAAACCATACACCTCTAATCAACCACATATGAAAACAAATTCCCTTCCCCACCAACCAAACACATTCTATACACACATATAAACACTTTTACCTTTGTTACTCACGTCCTGAACATCGAAAGACACGTCCTTCGTCTAGGTTTGTGCTGCCAATGTGGATTCCACGACAGGGTTAGGTGGGTTCTGGTCATTTGGGGAGTCATTAGAGTCAGACGAGTAGAACCTGAGTCGGGAGCGAGTAGAACCTGAGTCGGGAGCGAGTAGAACCTGAGTCGAGAGCGAGTCAAAGCAGCGAGTTGAACAAGCGGTGGATTTGAAAGAGGCGGCTGTGGAATTGAGAAAGGTGACTTGGAATTGGAGTTAGGGTTTCAATGGAGAAAGAAAAGGGGAAGGGATATAAAAATATGGGTTAATCGGTCTTTTTAATTTCTTATTAGTTTAAAAGCTAGCGGAATCTGTCAAACATTTACTGTGATACTGATATTTTTTAAATACGTTTTTTTGTCTGATATTAGGTTAAATCACAAGGGAGATTAGTGATATAATTTTAATTTTTAAATATTTTATTAATTTTTATTATAAAAATATAAGGATACTTTTCTAAAATAAATCAATTGAATAATTGTGATAAAAATGATAAATTTTCAATTTTTTTTTAGTTAAGGGTTATATCGCTTTTTTTAAGTGTTCTAAAAAATAAACAAAAAAAAGTTAACACTGAATTCTTAATTTATTAAGACTTAAGTGAATTGTTGGAGAAAAAAAGTCTTGTTGGATACAATTTACCGCCAAATTGAAATACCCTCGTGATTTTATTCAATTATACTACTCTTTTTAGAGTAATATATAAGAAAATATAAGAAAATATTTTATTGTTGCAAATATTTAAAAATCAAATTTGTTAAATAAGAGGTATTTAAGATTTTAAATTTAATTTAGGTACTAAAAGCAATATACTACTAAAGTATTTTAAATATGTTAAGAGTATTTCTATAAATACAACTAAATTCATTCCATTTGTGTGGGTTAAACATCATTTTGAATGGATATAAAGTAATAATAAATTCAATTTGAGGTCATTAAATATCATTTTGAATGGATAAAAAGTAATAAGGTGGGGCTACATGAACCCAAAACAACTCATCACACCCCAAATTTAATAAAATATAAATTATTAAAATACCTACAAATTAAATGACCATTAAGGACGCTAGATTTTTTTTTTTTTTTTGGCTCTTATCATATTAAACTTTGAGCATATATCTGCTAAATAAAAAGTTTAAAAAGCTAGTTAATTTTTATTTATCATATTTCAAGTATAAATATGCGTATTAATTTTAATTTTATAGGAATAATTTCAAATCTTTCAAAAAGTTGTGATTTTCATTTATGTAGTATTAATTTTAATGTTATAAGAATAATTACATAAATTAGTTATATGTTTAGCATTATTTTAAAGATTGATGCTAAATTTACAACTATTATATATTGATGTTGGATTCAAATCAGAGATGGTGATTTTATTCTACATCTCTTATTGAGTTGATGGACTTGTGGTTATAAGACGAGGAACCACTCTCCTTATTCAATGAGGGTCATTTTCAGAGCAAAACCCTCGGGCTCGGACCCAAAGCGAATGATACATTGTAGAAATACAAGCTATTAAAATTCATTCATCAACAGTTAACAAAGACAAAACCGGGAATTTCCGTAAAATAGTTTTAAGATATCCACCGATTCAATGAAAATTGTGATATCTCTAATCATATTGGTCATTTCATATTGAGTTATTATATCGAAAACTATATTGTATTTTAAAATATTTATATTAAATACTACTCCAATTATATTCGAGGGTTGTAAGTAAATTCGTCCCTTTATATCACATGGAACGCAATGACGACATTGCTGGTTTGCAGGGGATCCATATTGCTCCTAAATTGCATTTGTGAAATTTATTAATATATTTTTTTTAATATGTGATTTCAATTAAATGTCTTGTATCTAAAGCAATTGTAGTATGAGATCTCAAACTTCAATTTTCAACAAATCAATTGTCCTCAATTATGACAAAATTCAATAACAGTTATAAGATTAAAATGCTAAAATGTTAATACATACGCAGTTATGGTTAGCTATAAATTTATTTTGAAAAAGGAATATATATTATGGTTATTTTAACTAAACATAGCCTTTTCCTTATAGTCACCATTATTTTAAGTAAACATAGCCTTTTCCTTATAGTCACCATCGGAACATCATTTTTTATGACCCAAAAAAAAAAAAAAAAAACACTGTCGTTCACCTGCCGGGACGTTTTGGTCAACCAACGAAATGGACTTATGCACACAATAGCTTATAATAACATCAATTACTGAGAATGCAAGTCCATAAACATATTCTTAATTGATCTTCATAAATTACAATAAAAATTTTGATAGTATCATACTCTAACTAACACATCACACATAGGAATGTTAAATTTAACAATTTTTACAAAAAAAAGGACAAGATATAAAAAAGATATAAACTCGTAATAGAGATTGTAACACAGTCTGTATTTTTTAGTGACTGCGACTAATTGTAAATTACTAAGGTGAATAAAAGATCATGAAAAATATTTGGATTTACTTAACATATAGAGTATCATATATATTTGAGAATTCACGGCAAAAACAATGTAAATATAGATAAGAGTATTAAATTTAAGTTAATACAAATGATACATGAATGTCGAGCGAATATATTTATTTGAATTATGTCGTAAAATCTCATACTTGTAACTCTTATAAGGAATTTAGTGACAAAAATATAATTTAGAAAAAGCCGAATTCAAATATTTTAGCTAAATTAAAAGATTAATAATTTTAAATATCGTTTAGATTGATTGCACATATTAAAGGGTTAATGTTTTTATCGTTTATGAATAATTGCACGTACTAAAGGGTTAATGGGGCACATAACATGTCTAATATAAAATTATTTGCACGTTGAAATAATCCACAAATAGAAATTATTAAATGTTCAATGTTCAATTTAAACCTAACGGGACTGAAATTTAAAAGTTTTCAAATTCCCCCGCCGGGGGGTGGGTAGTGGTCAAATCTTGGGCCTAAATTATTGTAAGCTGAGAATACACACATTCAAATTTAACTCTCACTGTGGGTTCGCACTTGCCACGTGGCACGTGGTCGCTACAGTGACTACGCACTACTAACTGTACTCTGTTGTGTAGCGAAACAATTTGGTAAATTTGCCTACAACAGAAGAATATAATAATTTGGACCTGCCGGCAAAGTGACGTTTTGGGAAATGTAAGGTGTACCGTATCCATGCTAAGAATGTGTATCATCTCAACGTGAGCCGTTTAAGTTGTGTAAGATAATCCTGACATGTATATTTCAAAAAGAAATATCAAATTTTCAAAACTAAATAACAAAAACATATTTTATTTTATTGATATAACTTTGAGGGTAATTTTTATATTTTGACTCTTAATGACTCAAAATTCATAAGACAAAATCAAATTTATAGTGATAATATGAAATTTGGGATGATAAATTTTTAATAAGAAAAACAAGTGTAAAATATATTTGCAAATAAATTTTAAATTAAATAGCCTATATACTTAATCTTAAAATTAATATAGAATTATTAATGTGTGTTCCAAAATGCGTGAAATTTAAAATTTTGATTACATAAATACACAAATTTTTTTAAATCTTTTTGTGCAATAAATATATCGAGACAAATGAAGTTATTTATTTTTTAATCGGCTAATCACATAGACCTCCCTTATGTTTTGACTTAATTTTGTCAATATTCATTGTTTGCCACTTTTCATCGTCGGATACTCCTGATATTTTTAAAATTCATCATGAAGACCCCTTCCGTCAGATTTTCTGTTAAATGACATCATATTCCATCTAATATGACTTATTTTACCTAAATACCATTAACTGCGATTTTAAATTATTTTAAATAATGAATAAGATATTAATTTATCATTACACCCTTGACATTGCCAAATTATAAAATATAAATAAAAATCAATCTTCCTCAACCCATAACCCTAACTCACGCTCATCTTTCCTATTCCTCACTTATCTTCAATCTTCTCCTCTCTCGCATAACTCAACCACCACAACTAAGGTCATTAACTTCTCCAACGGAAAGCCTTCCCCTTCACTCTTCTCACTACTCCTCAAATTCCCCTCTCATGGCCTGCCGATAGAAGAGTGATGCTCAAGAATAAAAGAGAGAAGAGAGAGTGTGGGTTGATTTTGGCTAGGTAGTTTGCTGTATGGTACTGCCATGGCCGATTGTTTGACTGGGTGTTGCTAGAATTTGGGATTTGAGATTGGCAGTAATTTCAGTGTTGTTAGAGTTGAGTTCGGTGTAGTCAGCAAAGAGATGCGATGGTTGTGGTGATGCAACATTGTGATAGTGTAGTAAAGTAGGTTGGCTGCATAGGCAAGACTAGTAGCTGCAATGGGGGTGCTGGACTTTGCGTCTTAATAGGGATGAAGATGAACAATAGCTGGATTTGTGTTTCAAATTCTTTTATTATTTTACTTATATTATTATTTTTTATTATATTTTGTATATCAAATTTAATTTTTAAATTTTTGTTAATTTCATATAAAATTAACTGTACATTATTAAATACTTGTTATACCCCTCAAGATTTAATATAATTATAAGTATTTAATAGAAAATTTAACGGAATGGGTCTTTATAATGAATTTCGAAAATATCAGGGGTATCGATGATGAAAAATAATAAATAATGAATATTGATGAAATTAAGTCAAAACCTAAGGAGTGTCCGTGTGATTAACCCATTTTTTAATATACAAATTTGAGGTATATATTAATAGGTTTTTTAATTAAAGCTAAGATTTATATTTAAACTTTTTTAATTTGAATTAAGATGGAGTAAATTTTAAGACATTTTTATTCTTAATTTTGTCTATTTAAATAATGTGAATATTCTTTTTTTTTTGGGATTCTAAGAAAATAAAAGTAGAGAAGGGTTTGAAAAAAACCACGTTGGTATTGTCATCCACACTGAAAAGTTTATCATGAAACCCGTAACACAGGATTATCAGATGACACATCTTAATTTAGCTCTTATTTTTTGTTTTCATAATTTATGAGTGCAATGTCCCTTCTGTTACCACAGTGCTCTGTGAACCCTTTTAGGGCCTACAAAAATTGCATTGCTGAACTACAATTACATTTCTCACGCCCATATAACCGCGTGTATAAGACCACCCGAGGCCCGCAATTTAAACACCCCGCTCTTGTCGTTCCCATTGGGTAGTGTTGATGCCTCCACATGAAGCGCGTGGGCGTGAGTCTCATTTAAAACGTACAACCCAAAATACCCCGCCCCCTCTCTCTAGATGTGGGATAAAGATATTGTACCCTCGTTTTGTCATTTCGTCGCTCTCTCTCTCTCTAGAGCCGGCGCTTTCGGTTCAGGAAAAAGCGAAAGAAAGGAAAAAAAATAAAACGAAAACTAAAAAGGAGTAGAGGGAGGAAGGGAAAGGGTCGAAACGATTCGTTTCAGTGGAGAAGAGAGATCGGAGTGAGAATGTCGGAGGAAGAGAAGTTATTGAAAGAGGCGAAGAAACTGCCGTGGGAGGATCGGTTGGTACACAAGAATTGGAAGGTCAGGAATGAGGCTAACATCGATTTGGCTGCGCTTTGCGACTCCATTACTGATCCTAAGGACGCGCGTCTTAGAGAATTCGGTCAGTTTGATTTCAATGTCCTAGATCTGATTCGTGTTTGGATCTGAATGTCATTGTCATTTTTCATTTGTGATTGCGAGTGTGGAGTGAGAATATCACTGCTTGACACGGTATCGTTTTTGATGTTGCTTGTTAGGTCCGTTGTTTAGGAAGACAGTGGCGGATACGAATGCGCCGGTGCAGGAGAAGGCGCTTGATGCGTTGATTGCGTTCTTAAAAGCCGCCGATGCGGATGCCGGCAGGTGAAAATTTGAAAATGCACATTTGTTTATCAATGGATTTGTGGACGAATTAGTTGGACTAATTCAAACATTTTATGCTGTTGCTGCTCTGTAGGTACGCCAAAGAAGTTTGTGATGCGATTGTGGCGAAATGCCTGACAGGCAGACCCAAGACAGTTGAGAAGGCTCAAGCAGCGTTTTTGCTTTGGGTTGAATTGGAGGCTGTTGATGTTTTTCTTGTATGCTTCATCTTCTTTTACTATTCTGCATGTGGTTTTCATTCAGTAGATAATACTTAACTAGTTATGAAAACAATCTATATATCTATGAGTAACATTAATAAGGGTTCTCCACATATTTTTTCTTTTTTGCCGTGGGAATTTTAGGATGCAATGGAGAAAGCGATAAAGAACAAAGTTGCCAAAGCTGTTGTACCTGCTATTGATGTTATGTTTCAAGCCTTAAGGTTCGTGCACTGCATGCATGAAATCTCTGTGGTGCGAATTATGCATATAATAAAGATGATGTTGCTTGTTGTTTTAATTGGGATCATGGTGTTGTTTTGCTGTTAATTAGTGAATTTGGAGCGAAAATTGTACCCCCAAAAAGGATTTTGAAGATGCTACCTGAACTATTTGACCATCAAGATCAAAATGTTCGTGCATGTTCTAAAGGACTCACTCTTGAGCTTTGCCGTTGGATTGGAAAAGACCCTGTAAAATCAATATTGTTTGAGAAAATGAGGGACACAATGGTACGCTGAATATTAAGTTTTGCGCCATGGCACTTGTGACTTGCATTTCATTTGAAAGTAATTATGGAATTTGTGTCCTGTTTGAAGAAAAAAGAGCTGGAGGCTGAACTTGTCAATGTTACGGGGACAGCTAGGCCAACTCGAAAAATAAGGTGAGTGTCACATTCTAAAGGAGCAATTCTTTGTTATGAACTCTGTTTGTGTCTGCTTTTTGTTAGTTCGATGAACTAACAGGGGAGGAAAATGTTGGAAGACTGAACACTAATGAAAATAATTTTCTAATTCACCATCAAGCATAAAACAAATGATGATTCCACTGATCATTATAAATGTAGGAAACTTGTTTCCTAGGATCCCTTTGGAATGTTTTGCTGATTTTCCAGTTGTGCTGAATCTTACTCTTGTTTTGGGTGCCATCTATTTCTGGTATTATTTTAGCTGTCAATAAAAGTTTACCGATCGTTTGACTTAATATGATTGCGTTTGAAACTTATCTATCTGCATGTATGTGTTCAACAAAGTTCCTTTTTACATCTTTTTTTCCCGTTCATTGCTTTCTGCACTTACCTGGAGCCACATAAACTTGCGTCTAACACGAGTTTAAAAATCTAATTGCAAGTCAGGAGTTCTGTTGGATTTTGGTATTTTCCAAAGTTTCTTCTTTTATGCAGTAGGGAATTTGATGTCTATATAGCTATATAAATGTTTTCTCGGATAATATGTATAGTCATGAATTTTAGTTAACTTTCATGCGCACGTCATCTTTCATCCTTGGTCAGACAGAGTTGGTTGTACTTTAATAATAGTTTGCTTTTGTTTACATATACTTTCAGTACATGTTCGTGTATCCTTGCATTATACTTGAGTTAAAAATTTATTGAGCATTTCTAGTGGTAAGTTTCTTGCCATATCTCTTGTGTAATTAATTTACCTATAATTTTTAGATCTGAGCAAGATAAAGAGCCAGAACAGGAACCTGTGTCTGAAAATGTGGGGCCTGGTGCTTCTGAAGAGTCTGCAGCTGAAGGTATGCCATCTAAATTTACGAACTATGGAGTACATTGATTTGTTAGTACCTAATATGTTGAACCTTGTGCCTTATATATTTTTCTCTATTGCCAGCTCCTACGGAAATAGATGAGTATGAACTTATTGATCCTGTTGACATATTGGCTCCTCTAGAGAAGTCAGGATTTTGGGAGGGAGTGGTCAGTTCTCTCTCTGAGTTCTCATGATATGTGTATAATTAATTCTATTGTTATTGTCAGTTTCTTACCAAAAGAAAAAATCCTATTGTTAATGTTGTTGTTATTGTTATTTTTTGACTTCTTAACATGATATTTATCTTGCTCATTTTCTTCTAAATTGTGGCCGTCTTTTAGAAAGCTACCAAGTGGTCAGAACGGAAGGAGGCTGTTGCAGAGCTGACCAAACTTGCCTCAACAAAGAGGATAGCGCCGGGTGATTTTACAGAAGTTTGTCGGACATTGAAGAAGGTAGCCTGATCTTAGATGAAGGAAATTATTTTGGTCTTTGACATGTATATTGTCATGGACAGCCAGGCTGCTTCATTTTTATGTCTGATTTCTCTTATTTAGAATTTTGCAGTGAGTTTGAGTTTCTAACATAATTATTATTGTCACCTGATGTTAAATCATTTATAGTCTAGTTTTTCACTTCAAGCTTTATCTGCATGTTCTTGTAATTTTTATGATGATGTAAGACTGGAAAGACTGCTTCAATCAGGAATTTAAGTGTGTTTTGGGAGCTTTGAGTTAATTAATTTTGGATGTCTTGAGGGACTAATAAGGATCACTGTTAAGGGACTTTGTCTGAATACTGTGCTGACATGTATATGCTCAAGCAATATTGAAAGGATAGAAACATGCTTTTCTTCCTATCTCTCCAAAAACCAACATCCCCTACCGCGTACACGCAAAAAGTTTTCAATGATTCCGTGTATGCTTTTGGGATAATGCTGTCTGAAAGATGGTGTTTTGGCTCAAAATCATAATATAGCATCTTGGCTATGCAAAAGCATACTAATCACTGGGTTATTAAACATGTCTGATTGACAATTTCTACTTAATATTGGTTGTGTGTATTTTCATAATTTCTAAGTGTCTTAGATTAGTTTGAAGAAAATTTGGCATGTCAATAAACATTTGCTATTTAATCTCCGACCTTGTTATTTTGCTTGTGATCAGACAGCATGTTATGCAGAACTTTTACATAAATGTCTGACCAAGTGCTTTTGTGCAGCTTATCACGGATGTGAATATCGCTGTTGCAGTTGAAGCCATTCAAGCTATTGGCAATCTGGCACGTGGTCTAAGAACCTATTTTTCTGCCAGTTCACGCTTTCTATTGCCAATTTTACTAGTGAGTATGGACAAAGTTTTAAAAATTTCTCTTAGTAAAGTCTTTTTTTTTGAAAAATGTTATAATAGTTTTTGTGTCTGTATCTGCTTCTCTTTAGCAACCTCTTTTTTCTTCCTTTTTGGCCACTTAAGTCCCCTACACCTGAGGAGTTTTTTCAGCATTCAAGTACATACAAATGCTTGACTCTGAGTTATCTGTGCTTCATGTTTGGAAGCCAGCTTCTGACGTCTGTGTGCATGCATGCATTTGTTACTGCTTTCTAATTCATTATTTTGTTTTTTTTTTATTTCAAACTAGTAAAAACTTTTTCTTTCCCCAGCAATATAGCCTTTGTTTTAACTTTTTCTTAGCTTTTGTTGCTGCATTGTGTTGTATCTTTAAAGAATTGTTGGTTCTGCAATCACCAGAAACAATACATCACCTTCTTTTTTATGTATTGTATGTTATCAATTGTTTCCATTCTATCTTGTAAGTTGTTATCAATATAAAGTAATTTAATATAAGGGAAATTTGTGGAATTTACTAGCAGAATAACGAATCACTATGACATAGGTTCTTTAGAACATGTTTTGATAGTATGATTTGTATCATCTTTTTTTTCTTGAGAAATATTATTATCATTACTTATTATATATATTTTTAATGTTGTGAAACTGTAATAATATATTTCACCAAGTTTTCTTTTTGGTTTATACATATATTTAATTAGTTATTTTGTGTTGTCCATTATATATGCATGCAGACACACAGACACAGAGATGCATACATGTACATATGGAACTCGATTTGAAGTGCTGTTGTATATACTTATTTTACTGGTCTGAATGAGGGGCTATTTAGGTGATATTTGTTGCTTGTCTAATGTGTGTCTTCTTTTACAGGAAAAATTGAAAGAGAAAAAACCTACGATGACTGAGGCGCTTACGCAAACTCTCCAAGCAATGCACAAGGCTGGGTGCTTAAATCTTGTTGATGTTGTTGAAGGCAGGTTTCTTTTCTATTCTAATAGGATTTACAACTTCCTTATAAGGGTTAACTGATTGCATTGTTGGTGATTTCAATGAATTTTTTCTAGGTATATTATCATCTTTTGTTGACTAATTGATGTCCACCTTTTTTTATTTTGGATTTCTGGGTATTTGAAATGGATTGTTTGAAAGTGTAGCCCTTGTTGCTGGACAGATGGTTCTTGTTATTTTGAATAATGACTGCTGTTTATTGCAGATGTTCGGACATCAGTGAAAAATAAAGTGCCGCTTGTGCGTTCATTGACATTGAATTGGGTGACATTTTGCATTGAAACGAGTAACAAAGCTGTTGTTCTAAAGGCACATAAGGACTATGTTCCTGTCTGTATGGAGGTCAGTGCATCCATGCCTTAAGGTCTTATTTCCTTGTTCTTTACTAGCTTAGGGTTTCTGAGCTTTTTTTGGGTCATTTTAAATTCTTCGTCTCTCTCGCTTAACTTATGAATAATCTGCTCTCTCAATTCTGGTCTATTGAGTTTTTGGTCAATAGGTCCTGGTGTTTCACCAGACTCTGTTATATGGACGTTTAACAAATGAAAATTACACAATTTTTATTTCATTTTATTTCTTTTTGGTACAAGTTTTTGTCTGACATGACGTAGATTACCATCTGTTAGATGCATTACTTATCTTTCTGCTGACTGGATTTTGAGCTGTATATCTGCTATCTCGTTTTGTAACCTTTTATGCAATACTGCTTTTTGTAACTTTTTATGTAATTTTGCTTAACCTCTTATGTACTGCTTTTATAACCTTGTATGTAATACACGTTAGTAAAACAAATTGAATTTTGTAGTGCCTCAATGATGGAACCCCAGATGTGAGGGATGCAGCATTTTCGGCTTTGGCTGCAATAGCTAAGGTAATACTGTCAAAATTACATTGGGCCTTTTGTTGGTTCAATTTAAACTTCCATTATCCTAAACTTTTTCATATTCTGTTCTGTCATTCTTAGTCTGTTGGCATGAGGCCTTTAGAGAGGTCACTTGAAAAACTTGATGATGTTAGAAGAAAGAAGCTTTCTGAAATGATTGCAGGCTCCGAAGGTGGTGTCTCCAATAGTACAAGTTCTGGTTTGTTGCTTTTCTTTTTCTCTAGTAATCATTTGTTCTTAGTTTAGTGTTTTAAATTTTAGGCTTATGTTTATTTTCTTACGTTTTGATTCAGTGGCAGCTAGAGTCCCTATTTCTGGTGGTGGTGTGCCATCTGTGGAGGTAGGTTTGTTTTTGCTTTGTAATTTAGCAATTAAGCTATAATTCTCTATGCATTTTCATATGGTGCCCAAAGTTTAGTTTTATCGATTGTGGTATTGTTCTTTATTATGTGTCTTGTGTTGCCTCTTGACATATATGTGTCATTCTACATATGTGCTTAAGTTTAATGCTTTTGACAAATTTTGAGGAAATTTAAATTGTTTTACATGAGCCCTGTGATGATTTTTTTTTCTAATTTTCATATAAAGGTTAAAAAGTTCAATAGAGTCAGTTTTTAGCTTCTCTTTGTCTTTCAATGTCAAAAGAGTATCATGATACATCTTTTTTTCTTCATTTATTTATACTGGGAGGGAGCTCTGGTTTATGGTTGCTTTAGGGTGATTTTTGGTTAGTTATAGCTACTGACTTTACAAGGCTGATTGAATTCTCATTTTTGTAGTTTTGTGCTCACTCAAGCTAGTTCTCCTTTTATAGTTATTTTAGTCTAATACAATTTCAATATCACACACACACACACACACACACACAGACACACACACACATATCTATACATATGTATTTTAAGTTTGACATTCACTTGGATAACACATCCTACTGATGTGAATGATGTGTTTCAGGTCTAATAGTTAATCTGATACCATGTGGAAAATAATTATGTCAATTGTTTTAAACGTTAATAGGACATAAACGTTTCAACTTGTTTAAATTTTATTTTCTCATCTGACAATAAAATGTTATTTAATCTTAAAATGTTTGGTTTATGAGACATTAATTTATCCGTCAAATCTATTGTTTTTTATTATATTATAAATTGAAATTTATGCAGACATCAGATGGTTCATTTGTTAGAAAGTCAGCAGCAAGCATGCTTAGTGGGAAGAAACCTCTTCCGGCAGCAGTGAGTTTTTCTTTCTTTTCTTGCCAGTGCCCGAGTGGGGGGAGGGGGGATTTTCTGGATGGTGTTTGAGGGGTGGGTTTGTAATGTGTTAATGTTAACTTCAAATTTTGTTAACTATCATTCTGATCTTTCCCAACAGCCTGCTGGCAAGAAAGTGGGATCAGCTAAACCAGGTATCAGCAAAAAGGGGGATGGAGCAGGAAAGCAAGAAGGTTCAAAATTGATTGAAGCACCTGAAGATGTTGAGGTGAACCCATGACTTGTTTGTTGTAGTGTTTGATTGCCATTTGGCCTGATAAATTTATGATCAGGACACATTTAATATTCTCTGGTTGGTCTAATTTTTGCAGCCTGCTGAAATGAGTCTTGAAGAGATTGAAAGCAGATTAGGTTCTCTTATCCAGGAAGAGACCGTTGTTCAATTAAAGAGCAGTGTGTGGAAAGAACGCCTCGAAGGTTGGCTATTATTATTTTAACTTTTTTATTTTAAAATAATAATAAGTTTTTCTGACGTTATCTCTATTATGTTTTATTGGTGTTCTTAAGTTATTTATTGAACTTTATTATTCAATCTGTGGCTTCTAAATTTTATCTTTTGTTGCAGCCATGTCCTCTTTGAAACAACAAGTTGAAGCGCTGCAAAATCTTGATCAGTCAGTGGAGGTTTTGGTTCGTTTACTTTGTCTTCTTCCTGGATGGAGTGAGAAAAATGTTCAGGTATGTAGGGTTTAGCAGTTTCTGTTGAGTAGATTTATGCCTTCTGTTTTCTTTTTTTTTTTTCTTTTTTTTTTTTTTTTGCTAGAAAGAGAACTAAGGATTTAATAAACAATGCAGGTTCAGCAACATGTTATTGAAGTTATCACTTACCTAGCTTCTACAGCAACTAAGTTTCCGAAGAAATGTGTAGTTCTTTGCCTTTTGGGTGGGTGCTAGGTCTTGGCTTAATGTTCTTTCCTAAGAAATTAAATAGTCAATTGTGGAATCTGGTGTGCCATGCACTAGATGGCAACCTATAAGCTTAATGTGTCTTTATTGTGACAGAAAAGATGCTTTAATAATGCTCAACTTTTGCCTTAGCTGGTTATTTTTGCCAATCAACAGGTATAAGCGAACGGGTGGCAGATATCAAGACCCGTGCTCATGCCATGAAGTGCCTTACTGCTTTCTGTGAAGCTGTAGGTCCTGGATTTGTTTTTGAAAGAGTAAGCGTATTGCATTTTATTGTTTTGGTCATGATTGTCTATGTAGAAGCTACTTGTGTACGCTAAGTGGTCTAAGAAACACCTTTTGTTTTTTTAGCAGAAAAGTGGTCTATGAAATAGGGATAAATAATGCTCTTTCATTTGTGTTTTCTATTTTTTGATTTGGTCTTAAATTTACAGTTTAGATTTTTTGTATAGCTTTACAAGATCATGAAAGAGCACAAGAATCCTAAGGTTCTTAGTGAGGGAATACTGTGGATAGTTTCGGCAGTTGAGGACTTTGGTGTATCGCATTTGAAGCTGAAGGTTTTTTCAGTTCCTAACAATTTCTTCTCTTTTTTGTTATTATTATTATTTTTTGATGATCTGTTGGATAATATAGGTTGTGTTTGTTTACATTTTCTAAAAAATGTTTTATGAAAATGCACACTTTCAAATGCATTTAAATCAACATCAACCACATATCATTTTCAAAATTAAAAAAAAAAAATTTAAAACCAACCATATATTCTTTCTAAAGTTTGAAAACAAAAACCCTAAATACACAAACAAACACACCCATAGTTTTTAATTTTGAGAGTCAGTTGAAAATTAATCATTCTTTTGCAGGATTTAATTGATTTTTGTAAAGATATTGGACTCCAGTCAAGTGCAGCAGCAACCAGAAATGCTACTATTAAGCTTTTGGGTGCTTTACATAAATTTGTTGGTCCAGGTGATTAGTCATTTTATAAGAATTCTCCATCTGATTTAATTTCATCATTGAGGTTCTAAGAGTTTTCCTTTTTGCAGACATCAAAGGGTTTCTTGCAGATGTCAAACCTGCACTTCTTAGTGCACTTGATACGGAATATGAAAAAAATCCATTTGAGGTATTATATTAAATATCATGGTTAAAGTATCATGCAAAACATGTCTGTTTTACAGAATACGTACTGCAACCCCTTTAACATTTTTCAGGGTGCTGCTGCTGCTCCCAAGAGAAATGTTAGGGCCTCAGAATTATCTTCATCTGTGTCTGCTGGTGGACTAGATAGCCTGCCACGTGAAGATATTAGTGGAAAGATCACACCTACTTTGGTGAAGGGCTTGGAAAATCCTGACTGGAAGGTGTGGTTGCTAACATGTATAAACCAGCTTGATATGTTGTTTCATTTTGTTTTCTATTATTGATAATTTTGATGGATTTTACAGTCATTGGTATAAATTATTTTTTTTTTTTTTGTGTTTTATGCTATTTTTCCTTTCAGGTTCGCCTGGAGTCAATTGAAGCTGTTAATAAAATCCTGGAAGAGGCTAATAAGCGCATTCAACCAACTGGAACTGGTACATTTCCATCATGCACTTTGTGCTTAAATAACTGTGATATTTATGTGTGTTTATATATATAATCTTGTGTTAATAAATGAAGACTCCTGTATCATGCTTGCCTTTTTTCTTGTAAACTTTTTTAATCTGCTGATATATCTTTTTTCCTATTATTTGTCTGCCAGGGGAATTATTTGGTGCACTTAGAGGTCGTCTTTATGATAGCAATAAGAATTTGGTTATGGCTACTTTGACTACTATTGGTGCTGTTGCTTCTGCAATGGGGCCTGCCATTGAGAAGGCAAGCAAGGTTTGTGGACATGCAATCAACATGTTTTTTGAAATGCGTCTTTGTTGTTTCCTCTTTAAGAAATTTGAAGCATATCATGATTCTTGCAGGGTATTCTGTTAGATGTTTTGAAATGTCTTGGTGACAATAAGAAGCATATGAGAGAATGCACGTTGAGTGCTTTAGATTCTTGGCTTGCTGCTGTTCATCTTGATAAAATGGTAACCGTTAATTGCATTTCATTTGGAGAATTCTTATTTCTTGATTGTAATGTGTCATGGTTTATTCTTTTGCTGTAGGTACCATACATTGCAGCGGCCCTGACAGAGCCTAAGGTTGGCACAGAAGGGCGTAAGGATCTTTTTGATTGGTTGTCAAGGCAACTCTCTGGACTAAGTGATTTTTCTGATGCTGTACATTTGCTAAAACCGGCTAGCTTGGCTATGACGGTAATTTTCTTTTCAGGAAAGAAAAATTCTAGTTATTTATTTACCATATATGCTTCTGATTACAAGGTTTACACAGATTTTTTATTTATTTTTTTTCTTCTTTCTGAACTACATCAACATGTGGAACATTTATTAGGATAAATCATCAGATGTTCGTAAGGCAGCTGAAGCTTGTATTGCAGAAATCATACGAGTTGGTGGACAAGAAACAGTATGTATGCTATAAATTTTATGGTTCCTTTCTCATCATTATGAGATTAATTTAATTCTTGAACTCATTTCTTCTTGGTGCATATCATCTTTTAAGATTGAAAAGCATCTCAAGGATATACACGGGCCTGCTTTAGCTCTTATTGTTGAACGATTGAGACCTCATGGGGCATCCCAAGGTGTGTTCTATGTAACTTCGCTGTTATATTTTTCCCCTCATTTTTGTTTTATTTTCTGTATGTTAAGTTGTGTTTTCCTTAGTGTTGTTTGAATCTGCAAAAGCAATTTCAGGGCCAACATCGAAAGGCAGCTCAAAGGTTGCAAAATCTGCTTCCAATGGCTTGTCAAGGCATGGAAATAGGGCTATATCTTCGGTATGTTTTACGTGCTTGAATTACAATATTTTCCAAATATGAGTAGGGTTTTGGTTATTTTATTTTATTCATTTTTAAATGGCTTGGAAAGAGGGTCATTCCAACAAAGGGGGCAAGGCCAGACTCAATTATGTCTGTTCAAGATATAGCTGTCCAATCACAGGCTTTGCTGAATGTCAAGGATTCAAATAAGGTATGGAATTGTTTAGGTGAAATCTGAAGCCTTTTTGGTGGGATACACATGTTATCTATTGTTATAGCATCTTTTATATAATTCTTCATTTACAGGAGGAAAGGGAGAGAATTATTGTTCGCAGATTTAAGTTTGAAGAGCCTCGGATTGAACAGATCCAAGATCTTGAGGTTTGTTTTTGAATTTATTATTTGAAAGATATCTTGGTTTCCTATCAAAAAGAAAAAGGTGACACAGAATAGATCTTTACTGCAGAATGAGATGATGAAGTATTTCAGAGAGGATTTGCATAGACGTCTACTCAGCACAGATTTTAAGAAGCAGGTTGATGGGCTTGAGATGCTACAGAAGGTGATGTTGTCAGAATCTGTTCTTGAGTTATCTCAAATTTGTCAATATGCCATCTTACTTGGGATGATAATTTTTAATTGCAGGCTCTTCCATCTATACAGAAGGAACTTATTCAAGTTTTGGATATACTTTTGAGGTGGTTTGTTTTGCAGTTCTGTAAATCTAACACAACATGTTTGTTGAAGGTACACTTTGTTTCTATCTTCAGTCGTCAGTTTTATTTGTTAATGTTTTTGGCCTTTTTGGGTTCTAAAAAATATGTGCATTACAATATACGGTGACTTTTATCTTCTGTTGAAATAAATAGGTGCTGGAATTTCTTCCTGAACTTTTTGATGCATTAAGGGATGAAGCCTATGTTTTGACTGAATCAGAAGCAGCCGTATTTCTCCCGTGTTTGATAGAAAAGGTGCTTGAATGGATTTCAATATTTCTCATTTGACCTCATATGCTGATTTTTGTATTCTTCTGCTGCAGTCTGGGCACAACATTGAGAAAGTGCGAGAAAAATTGCGGGAACTGACAAAACAAATTGTCCAATATTATTCTGCACCGAAAACACTCCCCTTTATTTTGGAGGGCTTGCGTTCTAAAAACAACCGTACTCGGATAGAATGTGTTGACCTTGTTGGATTCCTGATTGACCATCATGGGGCTGAGGTGTTTAAAGAGCAATTTATTTTGTTGTACACTTTTGAATGTCTTCTGGAAGCTTACATCTATTCTCCTTTTGCAGATCAGTGGACAATTAAAATCTTTGCAAGTTGTTGCTAGCTTGACAGCAGAACGTGATGGTGAAATAAGAAAAGCTGCCCTCAATACACTGGCTACTGGTTACAAGATTTTAGGTGTGTCATATTGTGAAGTTACATAGCTGCCATAATCTAGGTTACAGGCCTGTGTTATATAGTTTAGTTTTTCAAAGACGCCAAGAGTACAGGCATACATTTTTGTGCAGCTTTTTATACCCCCAATTCATTTTATTTTGATTTTTTAAACATATATATTTGACATCTGGTCCACTTTTGTATCTTTTCTTCTAGAATAATACACATCTTTTGTTTCCTATAAAAGGAAAAAAAGAAGGGACCCTTTTTCTATTCTTCAGTCGGTTGGCTTTTATTCTTCTAATATATGGTCTGCATTCGTCTTTGTTTGGAGTTTACTTTTGAATTGCGAGTGTTCTCTTCTATGTTTATAAGTATATTCCTTTTTAACTTATCTTTGTACTTGGCTATTGTTTATCACTGTTGTTTATTTTCCTTTCCAGGTGAGGACATATGGAGATATGTTGGCAAGCTAACAGATGCTCAGAAAAGCATGTTGGATGATAGGTTTAAATGGAAGGTCAGTATAAACCTTTCATGTTGTGTTCCTTGTGTGTTGTGTTGTGTTTCTGATTCTCCTTCTTCCTCATTTTCTACATTAGGTCCGAGAGATGGAGAAGAAAAAGGAGGGAAAGCCAGGAGAAGCAAGAGCTGCTTTAAGGCGTTCTGTCAGGGAAAATGGGTATGCCTTTTTTTCTGATGCTTGTTTAGTTATTTAGAAAAGAAATAAAGTATGAAGGTGCCATATGTTAAGAAGTCTAATCACACTTATTTTTAATGAAAGTGAACAAAACTATTTGGGAATCCAAATCCATTTAATTTGTCATCATTTATCTTGATCCTTATTGTTTTCTTCCTGCTGTTGCCTTACTATGAAGCTCATTCTTTCAAGGAATTTACTTATTTATTTGTAATTATCATATAGTAATATCAAGACAAGAATCTGTTACCCTTGCTTAACTGAATTATTGTATTATAACTTTGTTTGCAGTTTTTTATTTACTAAATTGTGTATTCATTCTCATATATTGTGGAAATGGAAGAAATTACTCTGTAGAAAGTACTGTCAATGAACTGGATAATTTTTTCTTTAAGATGTTTAAGTCAGTACTTTTATCTCCCTGCCCCCACCAAAAAAAGAAAAAAATGTTAAGCTTCCATAGTTTGAACTTGAAATGCTTTTTCTGTATGATTACCAGGTCTGATGTTGCTGAACAAAGTGGCGAAGTTTCACAATCTGTTTCTGGTCCAGCATTTATGAGGTTATTAATTTTCTGTGATCTTTGAATTTTGCTATTTGTGAATGCACATTGAATTTTCATTATGATGTAGTAATTGTTCTCTAAACATTTCTAGCCTATGAATTAATACTGTTTTAGTTCCAGGAAAAACTATGGCCATTCTGAGCTTCATGTGGAGAGACATTTAATGCCCCGTACACTAGCTGGTGGTAATGGTCCCACAGACTGGAATGAAGCCCTGGATATTGTTTCTTTCGGTTCACCAGAGCAGGTTCTCAGCTTTCCTTGTCTAATGTTGTTTGTTGTCATTCTTAGTTGAGCTTCCTCTCATTCTACTAAATATCTACTTTTAATTGTGGACAACGCCATCTAGCAACAAAGGAAAAAAATAAATCTTATATGCTGTTATCTTGTGCACTATGATATTTATGGCAGCTCAGTGACTTTTGTCTAAAACTATGTTGCATCAATGAGTTGTCACTACCATAATATTTGGCGAATATAATTGTTGTACTTGGTGGACCATCTGGTTATGGAGTAATTTTGTACCAGCAATGCTGTGTTTGTAAAACTCTTCTGAATATCCTTAAATGTCACTCTCTGTTTTGTTTTATTTTCTGAAACCCCTTTAAACAGGCTTTCAAAAGCTTGGGGAAATAAAATATAACTTTAGATGCCATGCTGTCTTAACATATAATTCGTTCAAAGTCAAATATTATATATGCCTAAATTTCGAGACATCTAAATATCATAGTTTCTGAAACTTAAAAGACCATGTGCTTCTTAATAATGTATCAGAAATATGTATAAATCTACTTGCATGGTCTTCTAAGAACTTATGGTTTGATCAATAAATTGGGGATCTAGCTTCCAATGTTCTAGAAATCACAAATATGATGGGTTTCACCCACTTTCATCAGTTTCAATAAAAAAAGGCCTAACTAGAACTACTGCAATCTTGCAGTCTGTTGAAGGGATGAAAGTTGTATGCCATGAGTTGGCACAGGCCACTAATGATCCGGAAGGTAGTACGATGGATGAACTTGTGAAGGATGCAGATAGACTTGTTTCGTGCCTAGCAAATAAGGTAAACAACTTACTGTTTACTTCAAATATCTGTCCTTATGTATTTTTCCTTGCTGATTTTGGCTTTTAACTTCAACATCCATAGATATACAGAAATTTTATTGGTTCGCACTTTCTTTGATAGGTTGCCAAGACTTTTGACTTCAGTCTGACAGGAGCGTCATCCAGGTCTTGTAAATATGTTCTTAACACGCTTATGCAGGTATATTTACAATCTGAAATCTGTTAATATAGTGCTCTTTGTTCTTGATAATTATAGGCAAAATGGACCCTGGAAGTCTTTCAATGTTGCATTTGTAAATATTGGTAGAACTAATTTTTTCGAAGTCTTATAATTTGTGTTCTCAGCGGTTAACCTCTGTTTCATGGAATCATTTTTCTCTAAGATGCTAATCATATGACTCTGCTGCAGACGTTTCAAAATAAAAGGCTTGCTCATGCTGTCCAGGAGAGTACTCTTGACAGTCTAATTACTGAGCTTCTGCTTTGGCTTTTGGATGAGCGGGTTCCTCATATGGATGACGGCAGCCAGCTTTTGAAAGCTCTAAACGTATTAATGCTTAAAATTCTGGTAAAAATTTACCTGAAAATTAGTCTATTCTGCTAGTTTATATCTATATTTTGGTTAATTGACTAGTGATTGTTGACAGGATAATGCAGATCGGACTTCGTCCTTTGTCGTCCTTATTAACCTCCTGCGTCCATTAGATCCCTCCCGGTGGCCATCACCTGCGACTAATGAGAGCTTTGCAGCCAGAAATCAGAGGTTCTCTGATCTGGTTGTAAAATGCCTCATCAAACTGACGAAGGTAAGCCTAGTTCTTGTTTATATGTTTTTTAATCTTAATAAATGGTTAGGAACTTAAGGGATGTTCGGTTGAGTTAATAGTCAAAGGAAGGAATATTGTTGTTTAGGAATCAAGTTTCCTTTGTTCAGTTTCAGTAAAAATGGATGGAAAAAGGATTCTCAACAATCTATTTTCGTCAAACTTGGGTAGTAATGTTTCCTCCCAAGAGTGGGAGGAAACTTGGTTTCCTAAGGGAAAAAAGAAGTATAAAATTATTAAATTAACCCTACATAATTTTTTTATGTTCTAAAATAACCCTTCTAAAATATTTTATTAAATTTTTATAATTAATTATGAATAACTATAATTATATATTATTTTTTAATAAATTTGAAAATAAAATAGTTTACTGTTCCGAGGCAGATTGCCAACGGCTGCCAGAGTAATTGAGCGTCTAGTGTCACCTCCTGGACAAAAAAATCGCAGACTGACTATCTATCTAGCTGATTTGTCTCTATTGACTTTGGGTGGATCTTTCGGCCTTCAACAGTAGATCTAGCGAAGGTTTTTGAAACTGTTTCGGTCATTTGCGGCCAACCGGTGAATCCTATGCCGAGAAGAGTCCGATTGTTTCATTGGTCATTATTAGGCGATTCTTCCGGTACTACCTGTGAGCATAAACGCACCAATGGACAGTGGCTGACAATGGCTGGAAACTGGATAATTTTTTTTTCTGTTTTTGAAAAATAATTATTCATATTTAGTTTTGAAATTATTAATTGAATAAATAATAGAATTTTAATATTATTATGATTTAATAAATATCATGATATTATATTGTTAATCTAAAAAGAAGAAAAAATATTTAAATAATAATATTGTTATCTTAATTAAATAATTTATAAAATATAATTAAAATTAATTTTTAGTTATTAATAAATCATAATATTTGATATTGAGGTTATTTTTGTCTAATTAATTTATGAAGTTTTCTTTTCCTTCCATAATTCTATCACACAACCAAACAGTGGAAAACTTTCCTCAATCTTCTCTTTCCCTCAATTTTTCTTTTCTCTCCATTTTTTCTTCCTCCCTTCTTTCTTTTCCTAAAACCAAACATAGCCTTATTAGTGACCAGAGGCCAACTTTCCTTACTGTCACTACCATCTTCAACAATGTAAAAATGTCAAATTGGTTTAATTTGTTCGTACTAGGGCTCAATGTCTATGATATGATAGGTAATATTTCCAAGCTCGCGCATAGCAATTTTAATGCTTTTACGTGTTAAGAAATTACCTTTTGACAGATTTGCATGATTGAGAGACTGCCAGGGAAATTGTAAGAAAACAGTATGTTTGTTGAAAATTATGGATGAAGTAATTGTTACCGGCCATTATGTGTTTTGAATTTTTTAAAGTGCATCCACTATCCTGCACTCTGGCATTGTCGTTTTTGTCAAAAATTTTTTTTTTTGCTTCTTTTTTATGTGTTATGGCTGGATATTTGATAAATTTTGTTGTGTGTTTCAGGTTCTTCAAAGCACTATATATGATGTTGATCTTGACCGCATTCTTCAAAGCATTCATGTATACCTGCAAGAATTGGGAATGGAAGAAATTAGGAGAAGGTATGTGTTTATTGTCATTTTGGGAATGCAATATCTTCCTTTTCTGATGTCATGGCCTGCATGCATTAACTAATTTCGTTTACCAATTTTCTGCCTTTTTGTAATATCTATTCAAAAGAGCTGGAGCTGATGACAAACCATTGCGTATGGTGAAAACTGTTCTCCATGAACTTGTTAAGCTTCGTGGAGCTGCAATCAAGGGTCATCTGTCGATGGTTCCTATAGACATGAAGCCTCAACCAATTATTCTTGCCTACATTGATCTTAATCTTGAGGTAACAAATTGAGAGAACGTTGCAGTTTGCTGTTGTATTAGAATCGTAAGACAAAAGTTTTAGTAACCAAAGTGATGTCCTACAAACTGGAAGGGGTGACAATAAGAAAGTAAACTTAACTAGTGATGGTGATATTGTAGAAGTGAAAATTAGGAAGCCAACTTAATTGATCATGATGAATGATTGAGCTTTTTTTATACAAATTTTAGTAGTGGACCATTACTTGGTATATTATTTTGTAACTTTAATTTCTTCTCTCTCTCTCTCTCTCTCTCTTTTGTTGACATTTTTCCTTAAATATTTTCAGACTTTAGCTGCAGCTAGAATGCTGACATCAACTGGGCCTGTGGGTCAAACTCATTGGGGTGATTCTGCAGCCAACAATTCATCATCTGCCACAAATTCTGCTGATGCCCAGTTGAAGGTATTTCTTATATCATGGTTTGATCATCAATAATATTTGTCTATTTATTCATGTGATATCTCCTGTTACATATTTGGTGCAATCATGTTTTATTTTCTCTTTTTATCCTATTCTTTCTTAACAATTGCCTCTTCAATGTCCTTGCAGCAAGAACTTGCTGCAATATTCAAGAAAATTGGCGACAAACAGACATGCACCATTGGTCTTTATGAACTATATCGCATTACTCAATTATACCCTAAGGTAAATAAATTAACTTTGTAGTTCTTGGCTAATTAAAAGTTTGTAACAACTGCTTTTCGGAAGTTGATTTATCATTTTTTCTCAAGTTAAATTTTCTCTTTCTTGTAATTTTTGTTTCAGGTTGATATATTTGCTCAGCTCCAAAATGCTAGCGAGGCTTTCCGTACTTACATTAGAGATGGTTTAGCACAGGTCTTTATTGTTATTCTTCCTAATACAATGTGCCAGGCATACAGGGTTATCAAAGAAGTGTATGCTAATACATGCTTTTTACTTTGTATTGTAGATGGAGAAGAATGCTGCCGCTGGGAGGACACCTTCAAGTTTGCCATTGTCAACCCCCCCTCCATCGGCTTTAAGTGGCTCTTCACCTGAATTTGCACCACTATCTCCTGTACATACAAATTCCTTAAATGATGCAAAATCACTAAACGTTAAATCTGAGCCAACAAGCTTTAATTTACCACCTTCATATACTGAAGACAGCAGGATCTCTAATGCAATTGCTTCAAGAGGTCTTGCCTCTGAGAATTCCTTGGGTGACCAACGAAATGAGAGATATGGAGGTAATACTAAATCTTTTGCTTGTCTACCACGTTTCTATTTGAGCACTAACTGTTGAAGTTATTCTGGAAGTTGCAGTAACCAGTGGGACATTGGACGCCATCAGAGAAAGGATGAAGAGCATGCAATTAGCTGCTGCTGCGGGGAACCCAGAGTCTGGAAGCAGGCCTTTAATACAGATGAATGATAACTTAAATCATGGACTCTCCATTCAGAATCGTTCATCAGACCATCTTGGTGCTGAGAATCCTGTACAGGGTGCGGTTCTCCCTCTGGATGAGAAGGCATTGTCTGGACTCCAAGCCCGTATGGAGAGACTGAAAAGTGGGACAATTGAACCTCTTTAGAAGTTTTGAGTAACATGATGAATGATCTCTTGAGCATCTTATTAGAACCCTAGCATAAGATGCCATTCTTGTAAATGGAAAAGGAGCCAGAGTGAGGTGGAAGTGCAGTTGCCACTGATACAAATATCTTGCATTCGACTGTGGAGAGCATGTATTCTTTCTTCAGGGCCGTGGCAAAGTTTTGGTCAAGAAGCACGACTGATTGGCGTGCCGCGAATTGTTTACTGTGTAGCCCAGTTGCTTGTGCTACAATTTAGTGTTTGTATAATGTAATTAAAGCTCTGTTAATTTTTAGCTTATGACCAAATGCTTCAATTTAATGCAATTGTATACTTTACAGATGCACCTGTTCCAGTTTTGCTTGGTTAGTCTTTGTGATTGTTATTTCAAATGCTGAGAGTACTTGGAAATTGCTGGGAATGAAAATGGTGATTTAAATATCGTACAATCAAGGAATTGCAACTCGGGCTTTTGTTTTTCAAAATTTTGCATATCACCCTATCACATGAGGAGAAACATTATGTAGTTAAGGTTGTGCCGGAGCTATCTCGTATTTACATTTTTACTTTTAAAATGTGAGCTCCTTCATATGGATTCAAGGTTTTTAGCGGTACACTATTATGTCCCTCAACTGATATTTAAATCTTGGGAGACCGTAATATATTTTCAACTTAAAAAGGTTGTTTCAGTTTAAAGGAGGGTGCAATATTCTGATTGGATCAGATTGGATTTAAAATTTGATAGTCCAATGTATAATTGGATTGGATTCGATTTGACAAAACTAACTGGTTTCGTAACCATGAACACCCCTGGTTTTAAAATGACGAGCACCCCTTGATTTAAAATTCCAAGCTGCTGCAAACTTCAACAGTGCACCAATTTACGTGAAATAGAAGGAAAATGAAATCATTGGAAAATCAAAGCAACAAATGATCCTAAACACTCGGGCAATTAATTAATTGAGCACTCAAACTAGTTGACGCGCTTTTTTATTTTATTTGTTGTAGTGTTTGGTACAATTTGAATACAATATGCAAACAAGAATCGACACTAATATGGAATCTATAGGTAATCCCACATTGTTCATGCAAAGCAAACGCATCTTGTCGGTGTACTCTAAAAAAAGTGAAAATCTGAATAGAAAAGCATCTTTGCGCTTGGGGCAATGACGCAGCTAGTGAGGTTCTAACCGAGGCGCGTCTATTGCTGGTTGAAAACTATTTCCAAACCCCCTCTTAGGCCTTGGTTCAGCCATGGCCTCTGAGAATTTCTGGAAGGGCTCCCTCTGGGGTAAAGCCCTGCAATTCCTAGTTAAAATTATTCAACAGACCAGGAACCTTATGAATAAAGCCTGCACAAGTCTTAAAATTTTTTGAGTCATGTTCGATGGTCAAAATTATTCTTAATTTCGGAGACCCCAAAACTTTGAAGTTGAAGAACGTTAACTTGAAGTAAAGTGAATGCAGGACATAGGGGTTCTACTGAATTACTGAGAAATTGAATTTACAGTTCAGGTCAGTGAATATTGATCAGGATCTGCCCCATAATCATTGCATTCTATAATTGCAGTATTGCTTTTCCTCCTGCAGGAAATGTTGAAGTGAGCTTGGATTTCTCAGGGCAGAGATATGAAGAAAAGATATAATCCCATATTGGCCAAGAATAGAAAGTCTGCAACAAGAATTTGTCAATATAAAGTGCAGAAACATGCATTTTAAGAGCTTGGAGCCGTGTGGTGGGCACAGAGCGAACTATTCTTTCGCCTTTTACTAAAGAATGCCGTGTGCTCGCCACTTTTAGCGGCATACACCAATTTTTGGAGGTGCTGTGCTTCCTGAGTACAGCTCTCTACAAATATAGTTCAATATTCTTTGAGGAAACACTGTCGTGGTAAATTAACCTCCCTCACATATTCCTGATTCGGCTCTGGTCTACAAGATTTCTGTTAAGACAACTTACAATTGCTACTAAGTTGAGTATGCATTCTCTATGGTAGTTATGTGTTGATGACAACCAATTTGGTTTAGAGAATGCACTAACACGAGTCTAAATTAAGGCAAATCAAGTGGAAGGGGACAGAGCTGCACACACTGTTTCAGATTTGTGGAAGTTCCAATCGTTGAATGTTTTAACAATGCCAAATCTTATTGTGTCGTTAATCAATACGAACACAATACTTTTTGCAACCCAAAATATAAGGCAAATACAACTTTCTTTTCCTTCTTTCTTGCGTGTAGCACTGTAGCGGCAGACAGCAGATCAGAATATCGGATAAAAGTAAATTAACTTGACTCATTAAAGTAGCAGATACCGAGTGAAACAAATAATTTACTGGCAAAAGGCACATTGTGGAGACACTGAGTAGCACATTCTCCCACATCGAAAGCTCAAGCGAAGAGTCAATGCAGAGTGAGCTATATCAGCGGAGTTGAGAGACAAGAGAGACCATACCTTTCTCGGCCTTTTGGCTAAGATCAAGTGTAGTATCTGTTCTTATCAGTTTAATATCTGATACGTGGGACATTGTCCCACATGATATTAAATTAATTTTTTCTGGGGAGGGTTCACCACGGTAGCTTGCTACTGGAGCCCAAAGTGTCGACTCTGCGTTGCACTACTGCAAATGCCAGGCACACCCCTATTAAATCGAGTTCAATCTCTTTAATTTCAGAACCAGGAATTTCTTTTACTAGATCACATGCAATGATGGGATGCAGTAAAAGATAAGCAATAATGAGTTCCTTAAACGTTGTGCACATATCTCAGTTTTCACAACTGCTTTTTGAATGGCATTAGCCCTGCTCTTACTGCAGTTTTGAATTTGAGAGCAAGTGCACAAGTTTTAGATCTTTTATAACCATTAGCGGCGCCCATACACTTCCAGTTGTTGATTTTGATGTAAAAGGATAGCAGGACATGTTAATTTATTCCAAACAACATCAAGTTGTCATGTGCTAGTTGTGTCTTGTATATTACTGGAAAGCTTAAAATGTAGCGAACCAACATGAAATTACATTTGAATACTAAAAAAATAACATTCCATATTTTTATCTTCTATCGTCATTACCATTCACAATTCGTTCACTTCTTTTAAGCCTCGTTGCAAGTTTTGCGATTTATGATGGCACTTTCTTCAGCAGTTCGGATCTTTCAATTGCTTTGACATAACAGTGGACATTCAGAAGTTAAAGTGGAAGTGGTGGCAGCTGGAACACAAATTTTTATATATTTATATTGGATTCAAAACCGTAGAAAAGCTCATCAGCTAATAAATAAACATATGCAGATGCCGCAAGCACCAGAACAATCCAAAAAGTATGAGGCTTCATCATGTGCTTCTGGGAGATCAAAAAAGAGAAAGATACAGTCCCACATCGCTTAACGAATAAAACCGCTTACATGTATAAAATGCACTAACTGCATCAATTTAACCTGCCGAGCCGCGTGGTGAGCACGGAGCGAATAGTTCTCTCGCCTTTTGCTTAAGAACACAGTGTACTCGCCACTTTTACCGGCACACCTCTATTTTTGGAGGGGTTGTAAGTCCAGCCTTCAAACAAATTTTAATTTTGATTCATGACAACATAATAAACCCAATCTAACTGACTCCGAAACAATATATTGGACCTTAATCAGATTTGTTAAGTTACAATAGAGTTGCGCACCAAGGAAGGATTAAGTTGTTGAATGCTCTAAAACAGAAATCTTGATCCTGTTGTACTTCTGGACAGTGTGGCCGAAAGCAATTTGAGTGTTATAGTAACATAGAGGTAAAGTCAGAGCATTATTTGAAAGAAAGGTATATATAGAGTTATCTAAGGATAAGGTTAAAAAAAAAAAACTACTATAATACATACAACATTGTTGGGAAGGAAACAATTTTGCTCGTAGGGTGAACAAATAGACTGGCAGGATGTATACGTAAGGAAGAACGAGGTTCCTCAATTAAAAGAAAGTGAGAGAGGGAAAGGAGATATCAATGGAGACGGAACGAGAACAAATAATAAAAGAAATTCAAGGGAGAAAATAATCTTTTATTAAAAAAATAAAAAATTTGTATTCAACAATTTAATAAATAAAAATAACTATTAACACTTCTAACACATAACTACTGACACGTATTTACTGTGCCAACACATAATGCTTGACTTCATAATAGACCTCTAATATTAGAAAATATAAACTAATCCCATTAAACTAAAAACAAAAAATAAATTTTAAATAAAACAGTAAACTTATATTAAGAAGATAATTTAAATTTGGATTATTTTCAATTTAGGAAGTTAAAAACTCTAATAATAATAATAATAGTAAAAATCCCTATAATACAAATAAAACCCCTAATTTTAATTTTTAATCTATCCTACATCATTATAACATTTTTGTCTTGAAGTTTCAAAGTTAAATACACAATATTCTTATACAGATAAGATTGATAAACTTATTTATTTATTTATTTTTTTAATTATTCATAGGTTAATATTGGAAATGAAGCTCAAGACTCAAATGCTTTCAAACCCAGTCTTGCTATTAGACTTCATTGTCATACTGCAACATTGTTCATTCAAATGATTAAATTATTATTTCATAGAATACGCAACTTCAAGTGGTTTAATAAAGTAAATCTAAATTTTATTTGCAGCTCAACATTTAGCAAGCAGGCATTGGATGTGATAATTTGTTCCACATCGATAAGGTGAGAGAAGTGACAATGCAGAGGAGAGCTATAACAGAACAATCCAACCCAGAAGCAAATCATACCTTTCACGGGCTTTTGGCTACGATCAAGTGTAGTGTCTGTTCTTATCAGTTTAATATCTGATTCGCGGGACAACGTCCCACATGATGTTAAATTAATTTTTTCTGGGGAGGGCTTACGACGGCTACTGGAGCCCTGAGTGTTGCCCTTGCGTTGCACTGCTGCAAGGGCCGGCTACACCCCTGCCAAATTTAGACCAACCTGGGCCTGATTATTAAGGTGAGATAAATTCAGAAAAAAGGGTTTCAGTACCAGGAACTTCTTTTATGCTGATCAATTAATGTGAGATCATAATTCAGAAAAAAGGGTTTATTGTAATAATCTTAGAGCAACAGAATAATGCGAGGATTCTCAATTTCATTGTCCGAAAAGATAGGCTATAAGAACTCTATACTCCTGATCCAAGGTTTATGACGACAAACGTTTTGTCCTCTCACTGCAGTTTTGAATTCCAAACAAAAGATTATTCAAATGTGCTCGCACATATAAATTCCAGTAAGCCGCCTCTTTTAAAACATGGAGCCGTTTGGTGAGCACATAGCGAGCTACTCTTTCGCCTTTTACTAAAGAATACCGTCCGCTCGCCAGTTTCAGCGGCATGCATCTACTTTTGGAGGGAGGATTTAACCTCCCTATCAAAACTTAGTATAATATTTGGTTTTATAAAATAAAATCAAGTGTTCTCTGAAAACACTAAAAAGAAATTTTCTAAGATTATTGCATATACGACCAAGCAAGCAATCGAATATTAGAAAATAGAAATTTTGATTTAGAAATTACCAGAACAATAGCCCCTGAAAGGGCATTTTCTGAAGGGGAGGAAAGGAGAGTGTTGCATTGCATGCGAGAGAGATGGCAACAAGAAGCGACAGCAGCAGAGACGAACGATAGAAGGAGAATTTTAGAGAGGGGGTCAGACTAGGCCAGTTGATCACCATTATCAAGTCCTCATGTTCGTGCATCTCCCCGGACCTTATCAGGATCCTTTGATCATCAGACCCCACGAAGCAATCTGCCAAACCAAAAGTATGTAATCTTGGAATCTCTTTAATGATCTGCTTGATGATGTAATATCAACATTTTAGCCAACTTACTGAACATTGTTTAATGTGCATAGTAGCGTACATGTTTAGGTCAATGATATATAATTTGCGTTTGATTAAAAAAAAATTGCTTTTGAAGATTTCATATGTTACATGGCCCCATATTTGAACATTTCATGCATGGTCGCTTCAACTTCAAGCTTTTGTAATAACATGATTGACAAATATATGTTAAACTTTTTATTGCAGTTCGGGCCTTGTGAGATCCACCCTTAATGGTCGGATTCTCGAGTTACATCTTGTATGTTGAGATGTGGAATAATGATATGTTGATGAGAATATAATTTTTTTTTTTGTTTTTGTTTTTTCTATGATAGAATCAATTGGAACTAGTTTTACAAGGTTTGTAGGGAGCCACCTTCATTGGAATTTTTCATTTCCTTCACTTTTATATTTCTCCATTAATTGTACTCTTAGGGTGCATGTATGCATCTCTTCTCATCATTCTTTAATCTTTTAATTCATGTAAATGAAGAATTTTAAAAATTGTTTTACCTTTAATATGATGCGCTAATGAGATCATATCATTAGCTTTTTGAATTTTAAATGACCTAATGAGGTATATATATAGTTCAAAGTGTCTTCAGCTTTCATATATATATATATATATTATATGAGATAATAAAGAAAATATTGAACATGTTAAAAATTAAAAAAAGAATGACTTCACTCGCACTGCAAGAAAACCGACCTTTTACGGCGGGCCAAAACCGCGGTAAAAGGTCTTTGACGACGGTCCAATGGCGGTTTTAACCTGCAGTATAAAGTGGTACCGTGATAGGCATTTTGACTTTTTACCGCAGTTTTAACCCACCGTAAAAGCTTGTTAACCGCGATCCCCTCATCCGCCGTAAATGGTTGTCTTGTGATCCAATTTATTTATAGCGTTTTTCTAGCCCGCCGTAAAAACTTGTTAATCGCGATCTTCCTACCTGCCGTACATGGTTGTGGTGTGGTTTCACAACGGGATGGATTTATTTACGGTGGTTCCTTGGCCCGCCGTAAAAAGTGTAGAATCTATTTTTTTAATTATTTGGGTAATCCATTTTTATAATCAAAATTTTTTGGAACCTATTTTCGTTTTCAAGCAATTCATTGCATCCATAAGAATATATTCACATACAAATAACAAATAAATTGATATTGGCATAACACATAAAAGTACAACAGAAGAATATATTCGCATACATTCGCAAACATGAAAGAAAAATAGTTCTATTAAGTTTGTTTTCAATAAGTGCAGAAGTCTAAAATAAGTCTACAAGTCTTATTCCAATAAAGTCTTCATGTCAGAAAAACTGGCACAAATAAAAGCAAAAATTAGTACTTAACTATTCATAAGTTTATTAAAAAAGTTCAAGTAAAAGCTATATGCCTTACATTGATTTATTTACTAGTCATTTTACAGTAAATTTGAGAACATAATGTTGTTAGTGTCATTGATGTAAGAACTCTTACATTACTGTAATTTGGCTATAACTCTCACATAAAATACATAATTAAATAGATAAGTGTTTTTTGGGTGTGTATAAGAGCATCTATGAACTAATTCATTAACAAAAGGTTGCAACAAAGAATATTTCAGAGCAATGTTATGCAGCTTATGTTATTCAAAAATTAAACTTGAGAAAAGATCTTATAACTTTGTAGATAATTGAGATATGATACTGCCACAAATCAAATAAAACGCACCTCAACAAGCTTCATGTAAAGAATTTCCAGTGTTGCATCACCACCTAAAATTGACGCAGCATCGATTAATACATCCGTAACAGCTAGCAACATCAGAGATTCTGTTAGCGTTAAAGAAGTGCTAGACGCCAGGTCTTATCAAGATGAAAATATAAAAGAAGAGGCACATGTAACAACCTTCACATTCAAAAGATAACTTTGATAAATCACATAGAATAAGAAACGGGATAAAGAATACCATTGCAATGTGTAGAAACAATTCACTTGGTTGACAACACTTGACAAAGATGAGAAAATCTAATTACTTATTGTCTTTGATTCAGTTGTAGGTGAAAGATATAAAAATAAACTATGGTATAGGTTCTAGTATTCAGAAAACTTTAAATTCTACCTGTAAGGCATTCTGTCAAGAAATTTAGAAAAAATTAAACACCATACTCAGCTTATTACATGCTCAGAAGAGAAGAACATAATAAGCATTATTCAGAGGAACTAGAAATCTTAACTTTTTCTTCTTACGGTATAAGCATTTTTCAAATAAAAAGCCAAAATATCTAGCCAGTGTCATTGAAGGAGCACAAACTATAGCAAAGAGGTCCTATAATAAAAAAATACTAATAAAGGAATTAACTTCATATTTCAATTTCTTACATATATTTCAATATTTTGTTTCTTTCACTCACTCCATTGGGCATATTAGAGCAGCATCTTTTACTACAAACTGTAACATGTTTGTGTTTTTGCATTTCCAATAAATTATCATCACTTCTATACCTAAGCAACAAAGCTGAAAATTGCTATCATTCATTGAACAGAAAAGTCAAAAATTCAGAAGACATGAGTCAACAATGGTCTAGCATTTCCAAAAAGTAGTTTTATTTCTAGTCTCCAAGAAGATTCCTTTCAAGAGTTTACATATATCTGCCCCTAGTTTGTCCTCTTGTACACCCATGCACTGCAACAGACAACAATTAGCTCTAAATTTGCCTTGTGTGCTGAACTATCACTAGTATTGATACATGTATTTTTCATTGTTAAACAGTAACTCAATCTGCTCCAAGGATTTTCGTTTTGTTTCTAGAACAAATTTGTAAACAAAGATAGCAGAAAGAGCCGAATTGAAAAGAAAAGGAATGTTCCACCCGCTGTAATTTTACTGGAAGCATTGAGGAATGACATGGAAACGAAGCCATTGCTTATACTCTCACCCACAGCCCCAAGTGCCGTTGCTTGAGCACGCACCGTAAAGGGAAGATTTCAGATGTCAAAACCCAGCATACAGGGCCTATTCTGACAGAAAAGAAAACTAAATTTTCACAAACAAACAAAATTTCTAAGGCAACAGGAACTTGACCTCTTCCCAGAAAAGTTTAACTTATAGCCAAAACTGAATATTTTGATGCACATAAAATTGAAGCCAGATAAGACAAATGTCAAGGCCCCACACAATTGGCAACTGGTCTCTAACTCTAATGATTGCCTCAAAAGTTAAGGGCAAACACCATTTAAGGAGGACAACAAGAACTTTTCTCCATCTTTTAGGTCTCACCTAAAATACTGTAGCATCAAACCTTGGATCCAAAGATCAATTAAATGTTTCTCTAACAAAAAAGACACATGGGATTCTCTCACTTAGTTAAAAAATATAAAATTATTTAGAACGAAGCATACTTGTTCATAAATGTTTTGGGGTTCCAATGGAAAAAAAATTGTATTTAACTTACAAGATAACTTACTGATTATAAGATAACTTTATAATGATGATATTTCAAAGGCCTAAATCATGAACTAAGTTCAATAAGATAAATTAGTTTTGCAAATCACAATACCAACAAAATCAATCAAATGATCACAGAACCACATCAAAGAACTAAAAAAATTGAAAAAGCAAATGCACCACCAAATACATGAAATTGAAAAAGGGAACCTGAACTTGGTCTATTCGCTCAACATTTTTCTTCGAATAGTTAGAAAATACTTATTATTATTAGAAGAATAGAGTGATCAAGATAATTATCAATTAAGAAAATTCAACAGAATTGAGAGTAACACAGAGACAGATCCAACAATACACATGGGATGGATGTGAATGAGAACTTAAGTTAATTACTCTTAGAAGGAATATACAGACCAAAAGATGAAAACCATGAAACAAAGTTTATTATATTGAAGAATGGTTATGGGTATGTGATTATTATCCAAACAAGTAGCAACCAATATAACTGACTAAGAATGGAAAAACAACATAACCTTAGCAATGATGGGGTATTTCACAATTATCTAGTGGAGCTAGTAGATTTAGGTTTGGAAGATTTCAAGGTAATTTGCTCACATCAAGCTACAGTAGAAAAATCCTCGTGAACATTCTAATTCAAAAAGTGTTTGTAGAATAAAGCATGGAAATTCTAAGCCACAAGTTCATCTTGCCTTGACATATTCACCAGTTGATGACATGAAACCAAAAGACTAACCACAAAACAGATTGCAAGTTATATAAGAAAAGAATGAAGATTAGGTGTTTGATGAAAATCCAACACTGCCAACTCCAACTGGCTTCTTAATCATTGAAAATTAGTAGGCGTTTTAGGTGGAAAAATTCAATTGAAGCCAGAAATCATAAGATAAGATAAGATAAAAGAGAGATTATCACCTGGGGAAGCAGCGATTGCAAGAGTTGAAGGAGATGTGATTCTCCAATTCTCTTTCTATTTCTAGTGGATAAGCCTATTATTGTTTTAAGCTCTGCCTAGTTACACGTTTTGAGATTATTAACCCATAGGATGCATTAGTTCAAATCAGCTTTAACAGATTATTGCAACTTACCACCACATACATGAAATACAAAAACACATTTAAATTCAAAAGAAAAAAGGGTATTACCTCTCAGCTTTAACAGATGTGGAGCAACAGTGTGGGAATATTGACAGCAACCTTGATTTAATCTCATTTTCAGCTAAAAAAATAAAATTTAAATTTAAAAAAAGTAAGCAGAAAATCGAGTAGATAAAAGAGAGGAAACAAAGGTTCACCTGAGATAGCTGAAATTAGAGTTTCAAACTTGAATGAAATGTTGCTTGAAAGCAACCAAAATTTAAACAGAAAAAATAAATCAATCAAACTTTAAACAAAAATTGAATAAAAATCTTGCAAACTTATCTAAAAGCAATATGAAGAAAGAACAAAGCAGAGCCAGAGAGAGCAGAGCCGAGAAGAAGAATGTAATCTGCAAAAGCAATTGCAAATAAGAAGAAATGCCAAATGTTACCGAAAGAATTAACGAGCGATTTTCTTGGCATGAATTAACGAGCGATAATTTTCTTTGGAAATAAGGGAAAGAGAGAACTGATTTCTAGGTTAATAAAATAGGAAAAATGATTTGCGTTGGCGAGATGGTGCCTTTTTTGGGGGTCATTTCAATTAGCAGACCAACGGCAGGCGGCCTTGGAGCCGAGGATGGCATAGGCGACAGGGTTGTGAAAAGGTGAAGGAGTGAAAGAGGCTGTAATAGGAGGCGCTAGCCACATTGGAGAGGCGGCAGATTCATTAGTAGCCTGGAGAAGCAAATTCTGAGTGAGAGAAGCGTAAAAAGATGGCGTTTAGATGGAAAGAAAATGAGGAAGGTAAGAGAAGTGAGTGAAAAGAGGAGCTGCTGCTCCAACGTGAAATTGAAAAAATAAAAAACCCTAAAAGTTTGTGGTATATTATGTGAGGTTTACTGCGGTTGCCATTAACCACTGTAGGGTTTGCCATTTACTTCGGTATTTAAAAATCGCCGTAGATGCTTGCAGTAAAAGGCATTTTTCTTGTAGTGTCGACCATTATTACAATTAATCATTTTTTTTTAGTTATTCATGTCTTAATTAAAAGTTATGGGTAAAATTGTTTTTGATCTTAATTACGGAAGGAATGAGATATCGAATTGACAATAAAAAGATAGGAGTGGTTGAATTTATTTTTTATTTTTTATTTTTTATTTGCGAAAAAATTACAGAGAAAAATATTTAGATGAGATTATATCTGCAAAAAGTTGAGCTTGTGAAATATACTAAGAAAGATTATCTGGTAAGGGTAATTGTTGGGGTTTCACTTGTTTTTGAGCCTTTTTTTCTCATGCTTTGGATTATTATAGTTGCAATCCACTCAACGGTCCTCCAATAGTTCTTCCTCCAGTTTTTCTTCATCAAATAAATAACCCCATAAAACCCCACAACGCCGACTCCATATCCAATAACAACTATTACATAAAACATATTCTGCTGCCTAGCATCCTTAACATCACCAAATTCTTCATTTGAGGAACCATTGTTATCACATCTGACCTCCATCTGATCTCCACATAATAACTCGTTTCCGAAATATGCTGAACCATCGGTGGTCAAAGTGTCAAAGTGATACCCCGTTGGAATTTTTCCACTCAAATTGTTGTAGGAAAAGTTAAATGTAGAGAGATAATCCAGCAAAGTGACTGATGTTGGAACTCTCCTCTCAAATTGTTGAAACTGAGGTCAAGTGATTCTAAACCAGATGAATCACCGATTGTCTTTGGAATCTCGCCATAGAATTGATTATGTGAGAGATTGAGCATGTAGAGTACCTCTAAAAGGCCTATTTCAGACGGCATATTTCCTATCAGAGAGTTAAATGAGACATCAATGCCACTAAGATATGTGCGGACAACCTTAAGTTACAGCAACAATTCCTTGCTCGCCAAATTCCTTGCTCGCCATGTCTAGCTCTATCCCAGTATATGTGGTTGAGATGGCATTGTTGGGAATATTTATAATAAATTTAAATAATATAAATAAACAACAAGATATTAAAGAAATAATAAAATATGAATTAGATTAATATATTAAATAAATAGAACAAACAAAGATATAGAGTAAGAAATAAGTGGCCTGAGCATTTGGGAGGCATGTCGAAGGCATTGTCCTAAAGCCAAAGAGTCCTCCCCTCGTGCGAGTCATATCGGTACTCAAAGGCTCCAAGATACAACCCAGTGCTCACAGCCTATCTTCTCGATGAGCACGATCACCGGAAGAAAATAACCTGTCTTCATGTGTCGCGGTTGCTCAAAACATAGAAAACTCAGAAAATCTCATATCTATATTAGAACCTTTGAGACTCCTTTATATAGTAGTCTCTTAGCCAAGTCAGTTACAAATTAAATTTCTTGTAACTCCTAAGCCATAATGTTCTTAATAAAAGCATGAACGTTACAAATAATAAGTGTCGTAACGTTCATGTTTTATTATACTTGTAACGTATGAAATTAATCTCAAAATAAATTTTGTAACTTATGATGTAAATGTTTGTTTTAAACCTTTTATCTCCAACAATCCCCCACAAAAGGTTTAAAACTTTAAAGCTTTATAAAATAAAATATCAAGATAAAAATACTCATAAAATAAAAATTATATATAAAGAGCAACCTTCTATTATGCAATGGGTATAGGTACCTTTCGGGTTTGAACCTACACTTAGTGTTGATAGTATCCATTTGAGAAACCTGAGTGAACAAAGTCTTGAACTCGATTTCTTGACCAAATTTCAAACTATCACACACATAATATCGACGAAGACATGGTTTTAGCGGGTTAGCGCTATTAATGGCCATGCGCTCAATCTTGATTCTCATGAGAGCTTTAGAGAACAGCCCAATTCTCACAGTCGCGGCCCTCACGACGCTCTCACTTAGGTGAGTCCTCAAAAGGTATATGTGACCTATACCTCGCAAGAGTATCTAGCCTTTGGACTCATTCCGGATAAATATCCTTCATAACATCACATATAACAAGCACTTTGCCTTAGGGATGAGCAAGATCATATCTCTTCTAAGATATGTTAAAATAGTTGTACTTAACAAGTCACGCAGTACGGATTGTTCCTACCCATTGAACCTCCTTCATGGGATCTCCAATCACAGAGGTTGGGTTACTTCCCTAGGTGACTCCCTTTTGGGCTTAAGCACATCCCCCTCGACAATTTAAATAATTAATTAATTAATTAGCATGCTAAAAATCTTTATAATTGTATAAAATCTCTCATTGATTTTATCTTTGAGAACTTGTTCCCATTATTTTGATAATTGCTTCCACTAGCTCTCTTAAATAATATTAAATATTTCACAAACAAAAAATGTTAGAGAGCATAAGAATATCAAAGGCACAATAAAGAAATTTGAATGAGCACTTAATTACCTCATAAGTAATAATTTTTAAAACTCATACACAAAATTTATTAATCATTTAATAATTTATGGCATCATTTTTTTCTCAAAATGTCATAAAAAAATTAACAACTATCAAATAAATAAAACCCCCACATTAAGTAACATTTTAAATACAGTAGCAATAACTTCATAAAATATTATTGCACCAATTTGTTAAATTTTAAAACTCATCAAAATAATAACTGCATTCAAAACATTGTCATCTTAATTGTACAAAATTAAGAACCAAAATATGAAACTGCTTAAAAACTAGAAACCCCCACATTAAAAATATTTTTCCATTCCTCAAATTAATAAGATATTTATTGCTAAAATCGTAAATATAATATATATAACTCATATATGTATTTAATAATAATCATTAGCATTTATGCTAATATTTCATTTAATACAATCACATAAATTATCATAATAATCTACCAGTCTTCTTAACATACTCTATAGTAATCAATTATTTAGATGTCATCATCTAATATGCATGATGGCCACAAGAAACTATGACTTAATAGCACACCATCATACATATAAGTTTCTAATTAAATATATTGAAAACACATATTTTATTGTGTAATAAAAACTTTATGCATGCAACTCATAAATTTAATTCTTAATCAATAATAATATGCAATAAATATCAGTAATAAGGATTTTTATAACCGAAATATTTATTAAACTATAATAAAAACTCATAAAAGGTTTTGATTATAAAACCACTACATTTAACTCATCTATATTATTTGTAACTCAAAGCATCATGCACTAATAATCTAACACCACAACATATGTATAACGACAAATAAACAAAGATTTAATATATCACAAAAATATTTTTTGATTGTAAATAAATAGTCATGCTATCATAAATAATTTTTTATTACCTCAAATAAAAAAAAATATATTTATTACCTTCATATTGTCTTGAGGTTGATAAAGAGATTCAATCTCGATACTAAGTTGAGGCAAGAACTCTGAATACATATTTTTGTTGTCAACACAATTTAAAAGCGTTAGGCTTCTCCCAAGATCAAAATAAAATATTCTAAATAAACAAGGTTAAGATAATAGTTTAGTAAAACATAATATTTCAAACACAAAAGCTATGCAGTTATCGTAATGTTTGAATTACAGTTATCCTTTTTTTTTATAAACCATAGAAATATATATATACGCACACAAAGATAGCCAAGTTGAAATCTACATGTCAAAGCATAATGGCAATATGCATATTTTAATGTGACATGAATACACAAATAAAAAATTGGCAACACACTCTCGCAACTTATGCAAGCTTACATTTTTAATATTTATACATTCACACATTTGTAATTAATGCAAGGACAATGACTTAATCAATGTTATAGACAATGACTTAATCAATGTTATACTCTAGATCACCCAAAAAAATTCACACAAATATATATATTCACAATATAAAGAAAGAAATATCAATCCAATAATCATATCATAGTTAAATCATTCAAGTAGTGGAATCAATCAAAATATATTATCATATTCAAATCTTATAGACCTCTAAAAATAACTTATCAATATAAAAATATCATTGGATAAACAAAACAACATAAGCCGTCAATATACTCTACAAACTATTTACGTTATATACCACCCAACGATAAATTAAGGTAAACAATAAAATATATAAGACATTCTTTGGCTTTAGAATGTTGGAAATATTTATAATAAATTTAAATAATATAAATAAACAACAAGATATTAAAGAAATAATAAAATATGAATTAGATTAATATATTAAATAAATAGAACAAACAAAGATATAGAGTAAGAAATAAGTGGCCTGAGCATTTGGGAGGCATGTCGAAGGCATTGTCCTAAAGCCAAAGAGTCCTCCCCTCGTGCGAGTCATATCGGTACTCAAAGGCTCCAAGATACAACCCAGTGCTCACAGCCTATCTTCTCGATGAGCACGATCACCGGAAGAAAATAACCTGTCTTCATGTGTCGCGGTTGCTCAAAACATAGAAAACTCAGAAAATCTCATATCTATATTAGAACCTTTGAGACTCCTTTATATAGTAGTCTCTTAGCCAAGTCAGTTACAAATTAAATTTCTTGTAACTTCTAAGCCATAATGTTCTTAATAAAAGCATGAACGTTACAAATAATAAGTGTCGTAACGTTCATGTTTTATTATACTCGTAACGTATGAAATTAATCTCAAAATAAATTTTGTAACTTATGATGTAAATGTTTGTTTTAAACTTTTATCTCTAACAGGCATGACCAAGAAGATTTCCATCTTGAGGTCGGGTTCTCATAATCTTCAAAACATTTAATTTTTCAGGGACGGGTCCCGAAAGCTGGTTGCTTGACAAATCTAAAAATTGCAGCTTCTGTAGCTTGTTTATCTCTCCAGGAATTGACCTGTTTAAACAATTTGATTCTAGCACAAGAACAGAGAGGTTCTGGAGTTTTCCAATGGACAGGGGAATCTTTCCTTGAAATCTATTGTATCCCATCTTAAGAACCACCAAACTCTGAAGTTTCGGAATAAAACCTGGAAAAGGGCCACTAAAATGATTTTTAGTGAGATCAAGATAACTAAAACCCCTTGCAGTCTCCAGTTCTCTTGGAATTTCTCCACTAAGGTTGTTCCGTCCAAGGTTCAGGAAAATGAGAGAGGTGCAGTTACCTAAACTAGTAGGAATTGTTTCCTCCAGATTATTGTTAGAAAGATCAAGAAGCATCAACACATTTTCCGACGGACAAAAATTGAAGGGTATCAGGCCGTGAAGTTTGTTCAGAGAATGACAAATATCTGATCTTTTCGAACCCAAGCTGTGCAGGTATGGCACCTGTGAAATTGTTCCCAGACAAGTCTATAGCTTCCATATTCTCAAGCTGAGGAGGGACAGGCCCCTCAAAGAGATTGCTTGCAACTTTTACTATTGTTGGCAAGGCAAATGAATGTAATTTTATATGTGGTGGTAGAACTCCTCGGAGTTGATTGAACGACAGATCCAAGTAACCAAGATTTGGTAGATCAGACAACCAGGATGGGATTGATCCTGACAAGTCGTTGTAGGCTAAAGTTCAGTATTGTAAGTGGGTCAGATTAGATATGAGATGTGGGATGGTTCCTCCCAAAAGACATGTACTTAGGTCCAAGTATTGTAGTTGAGAGTTGGGTGGCAGCGGATGCTCGTCCACTTTCACAGTCAACCCACTAAATCCAAGACTTATCCTTTCTAGATTTGAGTTATTGAATGAAGACGTAAATCAAGGAATCGTCCCATTCTTGTTATTCGAACTGATAATAAGAAACTTGAGTTTGCAAAGCTGGCTGATGCAATCTGCTAAATTTCCTGTCGGATGGTTGCTTGCCAAGGCAAGAACCTCGAGAGATGATAAGTTACAAACTGAACTGGGTATGGATCCTTCCAAATAATTCTGCCTCAAAAAGAGTAATTTTAGGCTTTTCAAATTGAATATTTCAGGTGAAAGGTAGCCTGTTAAATAGTTAAAATCAAGCACTAAGGTTTCCAACTTTGAGAGGTTTATTATGGACGCAGGTATTGTCCCCTGAAGCAAACAATTTGATGCCGAGAAATGAAGCAAAGAAGTGGTGTTAGCTAAAGAAGGTGGTAAGGATCCAACAAAGTTGACAAGATATCAAGAACTTCTAACCGAGGCCAAGGAGATGCAAACGTGGAATTGCTGTCCACATAAAGTTCTTTTAGTTGAGGAAGGTGGTCATCTCAGAATTGGCCATCATGTGGTAAGGTGGATGTGAGAAAATTGAAGCTCATTGCCAGTAAAGATAGATTGTTGAGGTTGAGAAGTTGTTTTGCAGGAACTTCGCCGAAAATCCTGCAATTGGATAGCTCAAGTCTCCTGAGATTGGAGAGAACTGATAAAGCATTAGCCCATTGGGTTGAATGTGAAGCCTCGGAAAGATCAACACCTCTCAATAAAACTACTCTCAAATTATACGCAGCCCCTGAAAGAAATTCAAAGTTGACAAAGACAGATTACCTCTATGCATGTGACTGTAATTGTTAAGATAGCCCACTGAATACCCTGCATTTAGTTTCTGTCCTGCATTCAGTTTCTGTTCTTCAGGTCTTTTTGCTCTGTTAAGTCAGTTAATTCAGCTAACTGTTTTATTTCCATTAATTAGATTAATTAGCAAAGTTAGTTATGGCTTAGACATACAAGGTTCTAGAATTGACATGTAAAGCCTTTTCATTGGCTATAGCTGCTAGAGCCACTGATTGTGTACACCTGGCTCACCTTTTCTTTGTAATTACTTGGATATATATATTTCAGTAATTTACTCAGCTGGGAGAGCTGAGATTACTGTTTCATTCCCTAAAACCCAAGTTGGTATCAGAGCCGTCAGAAGGCAAATGCCATGTCCTCAAGATCTTTCCAAGGAAGTCCCTCCAATGGTAACTCTAGCTCATCTTCCGATCTAGCTTCCTCAATGGAAGTTCACCCTTTGGAAACACCTTGAGAAACTTGATGAAGAAAATATCACCATTTGGAAAGCTATGGTGTTGCCAACACTGAGGGGCCATAAGTTGGAAGGATTTGTTATTGGAACAAAGAAATGCCCACTTGAGTTCATCACAACAACGAGAGATGAAGGTGATAGCAGCTCTCAGCTCCAGATCAACCCAAATTTTGAAGATTGGGTTACAACAGATAACTTGTTGATGGGTTGGTTGCTTAGCTCTGTCACAAGTGAAGTGGCAACTCAGGTAATAGGATAACCTACTTCTTATGAACTTTGGAAGGCACTTGAAGAATATTGTGGCATCAAGAATAGATCTAAAATTTCAAATCTGAGATTTGATCTTCAAACCACTAGGAAAGGCTCAATGAAAATGAGTGAGTACCTTTCAACCATGAAGAGAATTGCGCATAAGCTGGCAGTAGCTGGAAGTCCCGTGGATATGAATGATTTGATTTCATTCATCACCTTAGGCCTAGATAGTGATTACACCCCTATTGTGGTTCAGATGCAAGCTAGAGAGAAAATCTCTTGGCAAGAACTTCAAGCTACACTCCTCAATTTTGAAAACAGACTAGAAAGATTGAGTGGTTTCACAAACTTGAATCTCAATCAAGCTTCTGCTAATGTGGTTTTTGGTAAACAAAATCAGAACAACCAAGATCAGTTTAGGCAAGGGTTTAATAAAACCAATAATCGAAACATTGAAAGGGGTTTTGGCAGCAAAAATACCAGAGGAAGAGGAGGTGGCAGATTTGGCAACTGCAGGCCTATTTGCCAAATTTGTGGGAAAATAGGGCATCCTGCATCCATATGCTTTTACAGAATCGATTTGAGCTATATGGGAATTGCCAACAAAAATAGGAATGGGAATAACAATAGGCAAGGATTTCCAAGGTCTAATCAACCACAACAAGGTTTCTTTGCCAACAATCAACCTCAACAGGCCTTCTATGCCACACCTGAAGTAGTCAATGATGAATCATGGTTTGCTGCCAGTGGTGACAGCAGAACCCAGCCTTCTCAATTTAAGAAGTGATTATTCTGGTAATAAATCTCTATCTGTTGGTGATGGTAGAAATTTATGCATTTCACATGTAGGACATTCAAAGTTGCTTACTGGAAAAACTGTGTTGAACCTGAAAAATATGTTGTGTGTGCCTAAGATAACAAAGAATTTGCTAAGCATATCTAGTCTTACCAAAGATAACAGAGTTTATATGGAATTTCACCATGATTTTTGCCTTGTGAAGGACAAACAAACACACTAGGTTCTTCTACAGGGGAGAGTTAAGGAGGGTCTCTACGAAATCAATCCTGGTATCAGATTTTCCAACAAGCTCCTATCCCAAGTTCCCAGAAGCAATGAAAGTCATTTGAGTTATGCTGCATCTGTTCCTTCTGTCTCAAGGTCTAGTGTGTCATCTAGGAGTCCCACTGAAGTTTTCTTAGATAAGTCAAAGGCAGAAAGCCTTATAAATTCTTGTAGTCCTATTGCATCCGTGACAAGCATTCTGCCAGATTAAGAAAAACTCAATGTCTGGCACATAAAGCTTGGTCATCCATTAGGAAAAATTTTGAGTCAAATCCTAAAGGCTTGTAATGAACCTATCAAAAGCAATGAAAATTTTGGTTTCTGTGATGCTTGCCAGTTTGGAAAATCACATGCTTTACCCTTCAAGAACTCAAATAGCAAAACCAAACAACTTCTAGAATTGACCCACACAGACCTTTGGGGACTAGCTCCTATTTCTTCCATCTCTGGATATAAATACTATATCCATTTCATAGATGACTTCAGTAGAATCACTTGGATCTTTCCCCTTAAAAACAAATCCGAAGCATTATCAACCTTCAGACCCTTCAAAATGCTTGCTGAGAAAAAATTTGAAAAAAAAAATAAAATGCCTTCAATCAGATGAGAGTATAGAGTTTTCATTGATTTTCTTAACCAAAATGGGATAGAATCTAGACTTGCTTGTCCCTATACTCATAAGCAACAAGGAAAGGCAGAGAGAAAGCATAGACATATTGTAGAAATGGGCCTAACCTTGCTAGCTCAGGCACATATGCCATTGAGGTATTGGTGGGAAGCCTTTCACACTGCTGTCTGGCTCATTAACAGACTCCTAACACCAATTCTCAATGGCATATCACCTTGGCAGAAAATTTACAAGCAGATACCTAACTATCATTCACTAAAAATCTTTGGCTGCACCTGCTTTCCTTGTCAAGACCTTACCAGAACCACAAATTCCAATTCCACTCTACAAAATGTGTCTTCCTAGGTTATAGTGACCAACACAAAGGTTTCAAATGTCTTGGCTCCACTGGAAGAGTCTACATTTCAAGAAATGTAATCTTTAACGAAGCAGAATTTCCCTTTAAATAAGGATTTCTAAACACTAAAAGCAATCCAACTTCCCCAACTTCTCTTAGTGATCTTTCATGTGTTTTTCTTCCAATACTTAGCAAATAGGAGAAACAAGACTGTAATTCCAGAGAGGTTGAACCAGTGACAATCAATACAAAGATCTTCTCAAAACTCTCCCACTGCAGTTGAGCTTAATCATGAAAACACTCCACACAATGAAACTTCTCCTTCACTCAACCAACAATCTTCACCAGGCATTGTCTCTGACACTTTACTGTCACCTTAACCAAATGAAACCACTACCAATGAACCTGAAACCTCTCACCCTGATCACCAAGTCTCAGTGCCTATTATGCCTCACCACTCAATGATCACAAGATCAAAAAAGGGCATTTTCAAACCCAAAGTATACCATATCAATCTTTCACGCAACACTGACCTGGAAAACTCAGAGCCAATGACAGTATCTTAAGCTTTACAATCTAACTCCTGGAGGAAAGCAATGGATACAGAATTTGAAGCTTTAAATAGGAACAAGACATGGACTTTAGTTCCCTTTTCTCCTCTCTATAATTTGATGGGAAATAAATGGGTGTTCAAGCTTAAACTTAATAGTGATGGGACTGTTCATAGGCACAAAGCCAGGCTGGTGGCAAAAGGGTTTCACCAAACACCTGGAATCGATTACTCTGAAACATACAGTCCAGTAGTGAAATCTAGAACTATTAGAGTAATTCTTACCTTGGCAGTTAACTAAAAACTGGGAAATAAGGCAACTAGACTTTAATAATGCATTTTTGAATGGCAACTTGGAGGAATCAGTCTACATGATACAACCAGAAGGGTTTGTAGACTCATCCAAACCCTCTCATGTTTGTAAACTACATAAAGCCCTGTATGGCCTTAAACAGGCTCCTAGGGCTTGGTTTGATAAGTTGAAAGGCACACTGTTAAGTTAGAACTTCATCAACTCAAAGTCAGACTCATCCTTGTTCATCTACAACACAGAGGGCATTTTGATCTTCATCCTAGTATATGTGGATGATATACTAGTTACTGGAAATAATCCAGCATCCATACAAGGACTCATATCCAAACTGAATGAGTTGTTTACACTTAAAGATCTTGGAGAGCTTCATTATTTTCTTGGGATAGAGGTAAGAAGAAATGACACAAGCATGTATTTAAATCAATCAAAGTACATAGCTGATTTACTTAAGAAACTACGGCTTAAGCACCTGAAACCTTGCTATACACCAGGTGTTGTTAGCAAAGACAGAAGAATTGAGGATTCAGACTCCTTTCCTGACTTACACTATACAGAAGTACTATAGGAGCCCTACAATATCTTACTTACACCAGACCAGATATTGCCTTCGCAGTGAACAAACTCAGCCAAGCTCTCCATGCTCCCAAAATGATTCATTGTCAAGGGGTGAAGAGAATCCTGAGATACCTCTAAGATACTAGGTTCTTTGGCCTTTATATCAAACCTTGTGAAAACATCAATATAACTGGCTTCTCAGATGCAGATTGGGCCTGTAATGTAAAAGATAGGAAGTCAATTGGAGGCTACTATGTGTTCTTAGGTGACACATTAGTATCTTAGAAGTAAAAAAAAAAAAAAACAACCTGTTGTTTCCAGGTCTAGCACATAATCAGAATACCGTACACTGGCCCAGGTTGCAGCTGAGATTACATGGATTCAATCATTGTTGAGTGAGCCACATTGTCAACCATCTCAATGTCTAGTCACTTGGTGTGACAATACTAGTGCTAGTGCTCTGGTCTCTAATCCTGTCCTTCACTCAAGAACAAAACATATTGAGATAGACATTCACTTTGTTAGAGACAAAGTGTTGCAGAAGGAACTTGAAGTGAGATATGTGTCTTCCTGTGACCAGCTAGCAGATTGTCTCACCAAACCATTGGCAATGCCTAAGTTCCATGTCTTTTGAAGCAAACTTGGAGTGGTAGACCTTCCTTCCAGTTTGAGGGGGGATGTTAAGACAGCCCACTGAATACCCTGCATTCAGTTTCTGTCCTGCATTCAGTTTCTATTCTTCAGGTCTTTTTGCTCTGTTAAGTCAGTTAATTTGGCTTACTATTTTATTTCCATTAATTAGATTAATTAGCAAAGTTAGTTATGGCTTAGACATACAAGGTTCTAGAATTGACATGTAAAGCCTTTTCATTGGCTATAGCTGCTGGAGCTACTGATTGTGTACACCTGGCTCACATTTTCTTTGTAATTACCTGGATATATATATTTCAGTAACTTACTCAGCTGGGAGAGCTGAGATTTCTATTTCATTCCCTAAAATCCAAGTGCAATCAATACCAGAATAAACTTCAAGTGAAGAAGTCAAATTATAACCAATTGATGAGAAGTCAGGTACCAAATAAGAGCATGAAATGTCAAGCCATCTGAGCAAAGTAAGGTGGGAAATTTGTCTTGTAATTGTACCACTAAACGTAGTATTTGACAGGTTCAGGTAAATTAGTCTAGTGAGATTGGCAAAACCAGTGGGGATCCTCGAGTACATGAAGTTGTTGAAGCTGAGGTCAAGATAGATAAGACTCGTGAGAGTAAAGAGAGAATGAGAAATGGAACCATTGAGGGCAATAGATATGGAGTTTGAGGTGGAAACATGCTTCGAGTTCAGATTGATTATGAAGTTTTCATTGTTTGGATTGGGTTCCGGAGATCAATAATAATAACATGAAGCGATTCTGAGCAGTTAATTCCCTGCCAAGTGCAGCAGTTTTGGCCTTGCCATGAAGACAACCGATTTGAAGGGTCTGCAAGATGTGACTTGAAGCTTAACAATTCTGCTCTTTCATGGTCATGGCAACAGGTTACGATTGAAGAATTGGCGATAAGTCGAAACAATAACAAGGAGACCAAGACCAAAAGTCTCATGGTTCAGGTAATGGCCTAACCGTGCTTGTGTGTGTAACAAAGACCAGTGCAATTAACTACTTTATAAGAGTTGAATTGGCAATTTGACATATTTGAATCAAATTAAAAAAAAAGGTTTGTCGTCTTTGTTTTAGATTGACTTGGTGAACGCTGGCTTCTGGGCGAATTAGACAACATTTACAATTTTCAGAACTTATTTTCATTTTTTTCACTCCGTTTAGTTTTTTAAATACAAAGATACTAATTTTTTAAACATGGAAGATGCAAGACTATGGCCAACAGCCAAGCAGAGAGGTTAGTGTGAGTTAAAATAGTAACAGACGCTTCTTCAAATCATATTTAATTATCGTCACGCGGCTCCCACTAAGCTGCTTCTCTCTTTCTTTCTCTGTACTGTTTTTAAATGTCAATCACTAAAACATCTATTAATCTAATGAATATTATTAAGCTACTTTAATTGTGCTTAAATTCAAAAATATTCTTGAACCTTTCTTAAAGTTGATGACTGCTATGGTCACCCAAAATTAGGTCTTTAAGTAGTCTAATACATACAATGAGTTTATTACTGAAGCCTATTATTTAGGTTTGTTATCTACGTCTCACATTAACCCTCCTAATGCTTATACAAATCCTCTTGATCTTTACTCAAGGTATGCATTCTCTCTATTAGGGGTGTTCAAAATTACCCGACTCGATCCGACCTGATCGGGTTTTGTCTGGTTGGTCGAGTTACAATTGGGTCAGGGTGATAAAAAACCTGAAATCGGGTTTTAAAATTCTGGTTTTGTGCAATCGGGTTTGAGATCGGCTTTAATTCATGTAACCCGATATAAACCGACCCCATCAAAAAGGCTAAAAACCTGTCAAAACGCTCGACAAAACTCGACGAGCTCGATAGCGTTCGACACGACTCAACATATAAGTGTCGAGTGTCGGATGATGAATCCGACACTTGACACTAGCCACTCGACACTCGACACTTACATGTCAAGTCGTATTAGATTCACAATCGACACTCGATATCAGACTATTTTCGAAGACATCGAGTGTCAGATTATGAATCCGACACTCGACACTATCTACTCGATATGTCGAGTCGTGTCAGATACATATCGAGTAGATAGTGTCGAGTGTTGGATGATGCATCCGACACTTGATATCTTCGAAAATAGTCTGATATCGAGTGTCAGTTGTGAATCTGATACAACTCGACATGTAAGTGTCGAGTGTCGAGTGGCTGGTGTCGAGTGTCAGATGATTCATCCGACACTCGATTTCTTTGAAAATTGTCTGATATCGAGTGTCGATTATGAATTTGACACGACTCGACATGTACACAATTCAGTAGCTAATCTTTAACTTTGAAAACTTGCTATAATTCGTACACTCAACCAATTTAAGTGAGACTATCTAGAAATGAAAGATTCAAGTGTCTAGATTCAAAATAAAATGTAATATTTCTAAAATAAGTCCCAAGGCAATAGAGTTTTTATGAAAAATCCAAACCTGTCACTAAACCAGTGAAATTTTCAGGATTTCAAGCTCAAATTAGAAAATCACCAAAAAATGTAGAAAAATGATTTTCAGGTGATTCAACTTGAAAATGAAAGTTTATGAAGTCTATTATAAGGTAAAAATATAATTTTATAGAATTAACATCTAGTGAATATAGTTTTGCAAAAACATATTGCAAATCCTGAATGACTATCAAAATGTTAGTTTGTATCATTTATATTCAATAATTCACCAAAATTTCATTTCAAATCCAAATTTAGTGAAACTAGTGCTAAATTAAAACTTGACATGTCTACTTTCAAAACAAAAATGGGATTTCTTAAAACTAGTATCAAAAGATACAGATTTACAAAAATGTTCAGGTCTTTTGGATGAACAGCACCATTTCCTGATTTCAACCTCCAATTTCAAAAATTCACCAAAATATCGTTTGAAATCCAAATTTAGTGTAACTAGTGCTAAATTAAAGCTTAACATGGCTACTTTTCAAAACAAAAATGGGATTTCCTAAAACTAGTCTCACAAGATACAGATTTGCAAAAATGTTCAGGTCTGTCAAATGAATAGCACCATTTCCTGATTTCAACCTTCAATTTCAAAAATTCACTAAAATATCGTTCTAAATCGAAATTTAGTGAAACTGCTAAATTAAAGCTTGGCATGTCTACTTTTCAAAACAAAAATGGGGTTTCTCAAAACTAGTCTCACAAGATACAGATTTGCAAAAATGTTTAGGTTTGTCGGATGAACAGTACCACTTCTAGATTTCAACCTCCAACTTCAAAAATTCCCCAAAATTTCATTTTAAATCCGAATTCAATGAAATCAGTGGCTATTTAAAGCTTCATATGTCTATTTTCATAAACAAAAGAAAAATTATATAAATCACAATCCAAAAAAAGTGCAGCAGCTCAAAGAACTAGAACAATCACATGAACTACAACTTCCATCAAGAACAACATCTCCTTCACTTCATAAGCACATAATTTCACAAATAATTCATCATCCAAGCAACAAACAATAAATTTAACAATAAATCACATGCATTGCAAACCCATATCAATTAAAACAACAAAAATAAATAATAAGATGTAAGTATAGTGTTAGAAAATCCCTACTTGGTTTGAAAGCCTATACACCCATTTAATTTTTCCCCTCTTTCTTCTCTTTTTCTTCCTTCTCTCTCCCTTTAGCACGTAGCACCCTCCTCTTCTATTACAAAAATGAAAGAAAAAATACCTCTTTTGAAACCTTAATGTCTCTTATATATAAAAGGCCTTAACCCATGAGCCTAAGTCCACTTACTTCAAATCCATGCCCATTTCATCCTTACCAAATTCTAACACAAGCCCATAGCTATAATCCAACCAAATCCTCATTTATTAAACATTGTTTTATAACTATTTCATGGCCTAAAGCCCATCAAATTTAAATAAAATTACTGAAATACCCTTAGATATAGTTTCTAAAATTTGTAATACACACACACACAGACACACACAGACACACAGATACATATTTTGGAATTCTACAACCTGCTCTCCTTAAAAAAAAATTTCGTCCTCGAAATTTGAAAATATGAGTAAGAAATTACCTCTTGCGTTCAAAAGCTTAGGATACTTTCTTTGTATCTCTGACTCTAATTCCTATGTGGCCTCTTTAGTGCCATGATGCTTCCACAAGGCCTTCACTAATGGAATGGTCTTGGCACGTAGGACTTGCACTCTTGTGTCCAAGATTTGAATAGGAACCTCTTCATATGAAACATCTTGTTGAACATACAACTCACTTCAATCCAGTACATGTGTTGGGTGAGGCTCATAGTTCCTTAGCATCGATACATGAAATGTATTATGGATTCTCGATAATCGTGGTGGCAATGCTAGCTTATAAGCTACTTCACCAACCCGTTCTAGAATTTCAAATGGGCCAATGTAGCATGGAGTTAGTTTACCTTTTTGTCCAAAACGTATCAAGCCTTTACAGAGAGACACTTCTAAAAACACATGGTCACCCACGTTGAATTCTAATGGTCGTCTCCTTTTGTCTGCATAGCTTTTCTGTCGACTATGAGCTGTAAGTAAAAGTTGGCGTATCAACTTCACCCTTTTTGCTGTCTCTCATACAAGTTCGGGTCCTAATAAAGTAGCTTCTCCCACTTCTACCCAACGTAAAGGGGACCGACACGGCCTACCATGGAGTGCCTGAAAAGGTGCCATTCTAATGCTTGACTGGTAGCTGTTGTTGTATGCAAATTCTATAAGTGGTAGATGATCCTCCCAATTATTTCGAAAATCCATCACACAAGCCCTCAACATATCTTCCAAAATTTGAATAGTATGCTTTGATTGACCATCAGTTTGAGGATGGAAAGCTGCACTAAATAACAATTGTGTACCTATAGCTCTTTGAAGGCTTTGCCAAAATTGAGCTGTAAATCTAAGATCTCTATTTGACACCACTGAAATTGGAACTCCATGCAATCTCACAATTTCTTTAATGTACAACTGACTCAAAACATCCACCGAAAAGATTGTACAGATAGGAAGAAAATGTGATGCTTTTGTTAACCTATCTACAATCACCTATATTGCATCCTTCCCTTTCAAAGAGCGTGGTAATCCAGTAACAAAATCCATGGTGATGTAGTCTCATTTCCATTTTGCTACAAGAAGTGGTTGGAGTAATCTGCAGGCCTTTGATGCTCAGCCTTTGATGCTCAGCCTTCACTTGTTGACAAGTAAGGCATCTGGACACATATTCAATAACATCTCGCTTCATTCTATTCCAATAAAACTGTCGACGTAAATCATGATACATCTTGGTACCACCAGGATGAACAACAAATTTAGAGCGATGAAATTCCTTAAGGATGTCATCTTTATACTCTTTACTTGATGGAACAAAGATGCTGCCCTTGAATCGTAAACTCCTATCCGAACCAATTGTCCAATCAACACTTCTATCATCGTGTAACACTTGCTCATACAAGGCTTTACTCTCTAAATCTTGATGTTGCAACTCAATCACTCTATGCACAAGAGACGGTTGAGCATCAAGTGTAAAAAGGTGAATTTGATCTCCGCGATCCATCATAATCATGAATAGACTGCAACATGCTCCACTCTACTATCATTGCACTAACCATAGCACTCGACTTCCTACTTAATGCGTCAGCCACCACATTTGCTTTGCTCGGGTGATATTGGATAGAAAAGTCATAGTCTTCCCAATACTGCATCCATCTTCATTGTCTCAAGTTCAAGTCTTTTTGGGTGAAAATGTGTTTCAAACTTTTATGATCACAAAAGACTTCAAACCTTTCGCCATACAAATAATGTCGCCGAATTTTCAAAGCATACACTATCGTAGCAAGTTCTAAATCATGGGTGGGATAATTCTACTCGTAAGGTTTCAACTGTCGAGAAGCATAAGCTACAACCTGACCTTATCGCATTAACACAAACCCTAATCCACTCAAGGAGGCATCAGTGAATACTACATAATCAACTCCGCGTTGTGGTATCACAAGGATAGGTGTTGAAGTTAATCTTTTCTTCAATTCTTAGAATGCTTGTTCACATGAATCATTCCATTCGAATTTGACTCCTTTCCTTGTTAGCCTAGTCATTGGTGTAGCCAATCGAGAAAAATTCTCAACAAAACGCGGATAGTAACCTGCTAGACCTAAGAAACTACGTACTTGAAACACATTCTTTAGTTGTTCCCATTTCATAACCTATCTAAGAATTGATTTTCTTTTTTCTTTTTTTGCAAAACATAGAAAAATTAAAATGAATTTCACATAATTTATGTCAAACTAATAGAATAAGTAAAAATATCTAAAATTCTATTTATGAATAAAATAATAAAAATTAATTAAAATATAATATAAACTCACATTGTTGTATCTGTGGTTGTATAAAGTAGTCCAAGACTAAAGGAGAGGCGGCTCAACATATAGATAAAAAAATGATAATAAAATATTAAACTAAGGTGTTTTTTAAAGAAAGAGGGATAAAGGCAGTTTATAAAATAAGTGGGGATTTCAAAAATTTTACACATTTAGGAAGGGCGCCGCCCCCCCCCAGGTCCTTACATAGGTTCGCCTCTGGCTGTAATAGTATATAGCCTATGAAATGGTTTGTGGATAGGTCTACAACTTCTAGGGTCTTGTTTGCTACATTTAATGTTGTTGGTCCAAGGAATGAGCATCACTTTACTAACTTGTTATGAGGTGGTAGAACTCTTTGGGGTTGGTTGCAAGATAGAACCAAGAAACAAAGGTCTGGTAGATTAAATAGCTATGTGGAATAGGTCGTGACAAGTTGCTACTAAGTTTAAGTACTTTAACTGGGTTAGGTAATTAGATAGGAGATCTAGGATAGTTTCTCCTAAAAGGCATGAAACTTAGCTCCAAGTATTGCAGTTGAGAGTTAGAAGGAAGCTGATGTTTGTCTATCTACATTGTCAGCCCATTAAATCCAAGACTTATGACAGTTGGAATTGACTTTTTGAACAAAGATGTCGATGAAGAGATCATTCCATTCATGTTATTAAGACTAACAACAAGGAACTAAAGCGTGGGAAGCTGGTTGATGCAAAAAGTTAAGTTTCGTGTTAGAGAATTTTGCACCAAAATTAAGATGCTCCAGAGAGGAAATATTAGATATTAATTGGGTATGATTCCTTACAAAGAGTTTTGTATCATACTCGATTTTTTTAGGCATTTCAGATGGAATTGTAAGTTTTGCATACTTATTATCCTATTAACGTAGAACTTTTATGACCTTCACTAAGTATAGATAAGAATTTATAAATCATACCTCTCTCCATGATACTTAAATTGGCAACCAGTTTATAATCTATGAAATATAGAAATGGTTTTCTCTCTCTTACCTTTTAATTTCTTTACAGTACAAAATAGATGGAATAAAATACTATTAGTCATAGGTAGATAGAGAACCGATTTCTATTTATAAGAAAATATGATAACGTATTTTCTATCAGAGACGTACTCGAAAAATTGCAACTCTTAACATGTTAATTAGGATTTAACATTCTTTTATTAAATCATAATTATAATATAATAAATATATTATAATTCAAGAAACTTAACATTCTTTAATTAAACCTGTAGTTATAATATACTAAATATACTATAACTTAAACTCATATGGGTCATTTATTAGGTAAAGAAACTTACATTCTCCCTCTTGGCCCATATGACATTTTCTATGGTGTAATAAAACATAATGATAAATCCTTTCCTATAATAGTCACAACATATATAATATCATATAAATAAGCAAAAGACTAATGTGAGTCATGGTGGTTACAAATCATTTAATTCAATGAATTCCCTTCCATGCACCATAACATTGACTTTTAACTTAAAATGATCTATAAATAAGATAAGTCAATAATGGTCCAAATGTCTTATCAGAGACTATTCCTGTTATGATTTATCAAATTCTCTAATGTATACAAATAATAAATAGGAAACTTTTAAAAACACATAAATTGAGTTCCAATTGTCAAATAAATAATTATAAATCATAATTTATTAATTATTACATTCAAGACCCATTCTTTTCACTTGTTCTTCAAATATCATTGGTGCTAGCCCTTTAGTTAATAGATCTACAATCATAAGTTTGGTGCTAATATGCTCAATTGACACCTTTTGTTTCTGAACTTCTTCTTTAATGACAAAGTATTTTAATTCCATATGTTTAGCACCTTTGGAATACTTGTCGTTTTTAGAAAAGAAGACTGCTGCAGCATTATCACAATAAATTTTTAGCGGCTTGGCAATACTGTTGACAACTCTAAGCTTTGAAATGAAGTTTGCAACCATAATCGATGAATTGTAGCCTCAAAACAAGCTACAAACTTAGCTTCCATTGCGGATGCTGTGATAATAGACTGTTTTCCACTCTTCCAAGAGATTGCTTCTTCAGTGAAAAGAAACAAATACCCAAAAATGGATTTTCTACTATTAACACATCCAACAAAATTTGAATCTCAATATCCAACTACCTCTAGATGATCGAATCTCCTATAAGTAAGCATGTAGTCTTTTGTTCCTTGCAAGCACCTTAACACCTTCTTGGCAGCTTTCCAATAGTCTATTCCTAGATTACTTTGATACCTGCCCAAATTCCGATAGCAAAACTGATGTATGGCTTGGTGCAAGTTTGACCATACATTAAGCTCTCAATGATAGATGCATAAGGAAAATTTTCAATTTGTTTGCCTTCCAATTCATTCTTTGGACATTGCATGAGATTAGATTTATCCTCTTTCTGAACTGGAACAACTTTTGATGAACACTTTTCCATCTTAAATCTCTCTAAAACTTTGTTAATATATGCTTCTTGAGATAACCCTAACAATCTGATGCGTTCGAAACTAGCAAGTATACTAGTCGCACAAGTAATAAAGTGATAAGTAAGATATCGTTCCCACGAGGATTGATTCTAATTGAATTTGTTATTCCAGCAACAATAAACTAAACAGAGGGGGGATTTTTGTTGAATGCTTTACTAAATGAAATAAGAATGCAAGTAAAGAATAACAAAACAGAAAGTAAATTTGAATGAAAAATCAATGGGAGAAAGCTGGTTAAGGGATCCTTCTCTACCACAAGATATGGATTTGCGAATTAATTGTAGAATTGTCATCTAATTACAGCATTGAAGTTATCAACCGTAGATAATAACAAGCTCTATTACCCCAATCTTTCCTTACTTTGTTGTTAAATAAAACAAGCTCTTTATTTAATCTCTATCCATTAAACAACCTAGAACAAGCTCTCTGAGTTTAATTCAATGGATGCATTATGATAAGAAAGATAGGTTGATCTAAGCAATAAACACACAAGCTCGGATTATTTAACTTAGGTTATATTCTCCAATTGTAATCTCTGATCACAATTTTGCTACTAATGATTAGAAATTCAAGACAATTACGGATCAAGATTTCTAGTCTAGCAATAAATCACAACCAGATTATATTCAGTTGGCCAATCATAAGCATTAAATATGGGAGAATACAAGCAACTTCAATTAGAGAATTGGATAACAATTCCTTACACAATCAACTTACAAAAACCATATCAGGGGCTTTGAAATCACCCTCAACCAATTCAGATTCAGTTACACATGTTTAAGAACGTGGTAAATACAATACAACATGGAGACATTCCAGAAAATGAAAGGGAAGGGAAAAACTTAGCAAATTTGATGTAATTCTCTTTGGATTGTAGTTCTTCCTCTTTCCAAGCTTCCTTTCTCCTTCAAGAACTCCAAGAGATGAAAGAATTCCAGAGCTGAAGCCCCCACCACGTTCTCCCCCTCTTCAAGTTATCGAAAAATAAAACCTAAAAATGTGTTTAAATACTCTGATACAGTGACTTGCTACAGTGTCCAGTATTATACATGCTACAAGTGACTTGTGGAAATTATATTTCTATACACTCACACTGTTGTGATTAAACTTTTGGTACACGAATGGATTTATTAAACCGTAAATTTCTCCAAAAATAGACTTCGAGAGTTTACAACGGTAGATACATGCGTCGGTTCATTGTATACAATACAATTAAATCCGAGAGACACTGGACTAGCAGAGGTGAAAAATGAAGGTTTTTACTCCATTTTGGGCAAAGTTGCCTCCAAAACGCTACAAACATCAAAACCACAAAAAACCATAAAAATACCAAGGAATATAGCAAAGAAACATGGACAAATTGATATGAAAGTAATACATAAATAGACACCTATCAATTCCCCCACACTTAGACTTTGCTAGTCCTCGAGCAACTACAACGATATGAAAACAAAACTAAATCTAAACAGAATCAAAGGAAAAATTAAAACACACATGTTTTAACTTGCAAATAGGCCTCAAAGATTGTACTTAATTATAACCCAAGGAAAACTTCAAAATAATGAACTTGATCAAGAATCTCATTACAAAGATTAGTTTCGCTCTACTTCAATTCCTCCAATGTGTGTGTGTGTAGAGCCATTCTGACCTAATCACTTGTAACCCGGATGAGTTAATGCTGAAAATGAATATATTTAATAGTGAAGATTGTGTATAACTGAATCCAAGGCCTGCTTTCAAGTCACTTCCACTCAATGTAGAACATGTACACACCAAGAATCAAGTAGGACTTTATTAAACTTGTACACGTTGGCTTGGGTGAAGGTATGATCAAGGATAATAATTTGCTCAAATCACACAAAACACTAAATCATTTCAAGATATGTAGAGCTCAACCCTATAACACAACTTCATTTCAATTCACTAGGTTACTCCCCCAAACTTATTTAGAAAACTCAATCTTTTTTTTTTTTTTTGCAGAAAACAAAAGAAAACTACACCCCCACACTTTGTTGTTTCATTCTTTTTAAGAACACTTAAGGGTATAGATCTCTTATTCTTCTTCTTTTGTTCTTTTTTATTTTCTTTTTTTTCTTTTTTTCTTTTTTTTATTACACTTCCCCTCCCCCACACTTAACCAACACATTGTCCTCAATGTGTAAGTACGTGGACGATAAGTACAGATTGGCTTTTTTTTTTTTTTTTTTTAAAAGCACAATAGAACTCACTTGCATTGGTCATGGCACATCCCAACCTCCTCTAACTCCCCAAAACCAGAACATAGTCAGAATTTAATTGTGAATGCTCTACATGCTCATAGGTAAGGGATTAACTGTTTGGAACAAAATCATTTTAGGTTAGGAAATCTTTTAGTGAGTTAACAAAGAAAAAGGATTACAGAGGCTCAAAGGGGTAACTAGGGATCAATTTCTGTCAAGGTTGGCTATTAAGGCTCAACCGGTCCAAAGATGGCATAAAATACATTTCCCCAATGTTGCACAGTCTAGGATTCGCCTCGAGTGACCATCAAACAAGTTCTAGAATTCATTGAAATCTGAAGAAACATTTAAATTACATAAACTTTCTCTAAGTGAACAAATAACTCAGTGATAATACTCAGTGCTCAATGTTGCGCAAGGAATCAAAAGCAAAGCGAAACCATAAACATTTTCCAACACACAGATCCATGCATCATTTATCATGTTCCAAGAGTTATTCTTAATTCAATCATTATCTTATCATCGACCCACAAAATGCAAGAAAAGAGGTACGTGGCGTTGTTACACCTGAGTCCAGATTGTATATTTCAACAATCCTTAGGACCAGTAGCCCGCAGACTTAAGGTTTCCAGCCTATATACCTTTATTTGAAAGAACAAAACAAGAAACAAGACACTTCAAACAACATGAAATAAACAAACTACAGATTTATTTAAAGAGAATGTGTTTCAAGGGTTAAAGAAACCCCATATTCTGCCATTCTCAGGTTTTTCCACATTTTTTTTTTAAAAATCAAAACTAATAAAGACGAAAATACATAACAACTCTAAATTACGTAAAACTAAACTTACTCATAAAATAACAAAGTCCAACAAGCCAGCAAACAAAAACAAGTAGTTAGAATGGTCTAAAAGGTTTAGAAGTAGCCTCCTTATTCAGGCCATTATGGATTGAAGAGATCCAGAATGCGTTCAAGAGAACTTGAACTTTTTAAGCCACCACTCTAAAAACCGAGATTAGAAAATATTACCTGGGATGAAAGAAACAACCTGGAAAAAAAAAAACTCAACTCAAATAAATACAATAAAGAGAAAGCAAACGAAAATGAAGCAAACCAGCAGATAGAGATTACAGATGGAGCGTTAAATCCAGTTTACGACTCTTATTGCCTTCTCCAAACCAATCTATCCGAGCCATTGTTGAATCAGGCGAATAGACGAATTCTTGTAATTTGTCAATTAACTCCCTTGCAGTTGAAAGCTGTAACCAGGATTTGCCTTGCTGACAGTGAGATGAAATTTTTTTCTACAGCTTGATCAAGAAAGGACAACAAACCATCAAAAAAATTATTAACATTTAACAAACCAATGGGTTTCCGATGGAGTTTAGCTGTGCCCAAGAGGTGATTTGAAATATCTCCTCTAATGTACCATAACCACCGGGCAAAGCTATAAATGCATCAATTTAATGACCATATGTGCAATACGCTCATGCATACTAGAAACCTGTAACTCTTCCCCCATGGTGTTGCCTACGATATCTCGTACAGCTAATGGTTTAGGGATAATGCGAGAACTTTGCTCCCTCATAGGGATGCAGCTGTCGACACACACCCCATTAACCCAAGACTACCCCCTCCATAAATCAAATGAATACCCCTCGCAGCTAATGTCCTACCAGATCAAGAGCTGCTGTTGTAAACTCTCCATCTTTACCAAATTGCAATCCATAAAATACGCATATATTTTGGAATCGCCGAATTGGTGTTTTGCCATTTTTATAAGTGCTATAAACATGTGTAAAGACAATGATCACGTAGGTATTATGCGACTCAAGTGCAAGACAGGTTATGAAATGATATTTCAAAAATAGCAGCATGGATATATACCCACGGAAACTCTCAAAATTTGACACATGGGGACATACTTTCGGTGGGGGTTGCTCGATGCAGATTTATCGCCCCAAGATTTGAAAAAATGAGATATGCTTTCGGCGAGGTTTGACAAAACCCACACACTTGTCTCCCACGTGAAGCATGGAAAATGGAGATACACTTTCGGCGGGGGTTGACAAAACCGCCACACTTGTCTACCACGTGAAGCATGAAAAGTAGAGATATACTTCGGCGGAGGTTGACAAAACCTCCACACTGTCGTCACGTGTGCTTATATCATGGGGTAGTCATCTGGTTTGGTCAAAAAGAAAACTTGAAATTAAAACAAACAAAATCACAACAAAACAACCCAAAAAAAAACATTGATATCAGATCAAACGAAACAAGAAAGAAATAAAATTCGACAACAACAACACACATTCAAATATACAAGTAGTTGTGATTGTGGCTCACATCTTCCGCTGGTTTTACGTCCAGTAACGGCTGAAACGCCTTCTATGAGTCGGGGATTTGCTTCCCATCCAGTTTTCTTCTAAACTGGCAAACAGGGTCGTTTTTAGTCAGATTCCCTAGACTATAACACTGCAATTCATCACGAAATTGTGTCCATAGATAAGCAATTCACGCTGAACAAGTCCACAAGAATGTGACTCGAGAGTTAACAAAACATTATCCAGCGACTCATTACTCAAACCTTTATTAATAAATGAAAGTTTATCTTCTCTATTCCTGGACGCAAAACCTAATGAAAGACAAGTCTGGTTAAAATTCCATCTAGCACATTTATAACATACTTGTAACCTCTTCGCTCTCGCCTCTTGGAGATAGCTCTTTCCTAGACCAGGCATGTATTTTGCGAGATTAATGTCCGGCTCACCGGACAATCTCAACTTGGCTTCGATAAGCCATCGGATATCAGCAGGCACATTTAGGAGCATCAATGCCCAAAGTCTAGTCATCCGTACTTTATAAATTTAAAACACAGCATTTTGAGGAAGTGAAGGGAAATATTTACGAAGGTTCGATAGAAAGATATCAGCATCCATTGAAGAGGAGAAAAGAAGAGATATTACCGATAATGCGATCGAGTTTGTTTTTCTCCAAGATATGCACGTTTCAAACCTTTGGCGAATGACTTCAACTTCCGTTTGGATGTTTCCACAAGCTGATGCACAAATGAGCTCAAAGCACAGAGTAATCAAATTAAACAAAAGAAAGGAAAAGAAAAGAGCAAAAACGAAACTAAAGACACATAAAAGAGATAACACACAATAGCAAACAAAAGTCAAAAACAAGTAAAAAATATAAAAACAAATGAGACAGATGGCAAAGAGAGATAAAACCTGATCAATTTGATGGCCTATGAAAGGAATCTCCTCGAGACACAAAAATCGATCATTATTACATCATTTTATTTTTATTTTCTTATTTTTCTTATTGTCAAAAAACATTGGGTTGCCTCCAATAAGCGCTTGGTTTAACGTCTCAGCCCGACATTGGTTCATCATGGGAGGGGTCCAATCTCTGCTGTGCTCTCTAGTGGCTTGGACCTTATTCAACAAGAAATGGTGCATGCATATGGCTGGGCTTGGATGTTAGCAATCGTCCACCCAATAGCTGTTTTGTGGTCTGTGCGTATTCGGACGAGTTTCTCTTCTTGTATTCGTGCAAGGCCCATTTCTATTATAATTGGCAAATGATCATTCTCACTCAAGAATCCATGCCTCAATTGATCTGGAAGAAGCTTAAGCTCCAAGGCAGGGGCTGTCATCACAGAAGGAAGAATTTTCTCATTAGATAAAGGAAATTGAATGTATGAAACATCATACCTATTTGTGGTTATTGCTATGGTCTTATCTAAGCTTGCCACAACTTCTCCATTTCTTTGGACACTCGTATCAAAATTTCTGACTCCTTAGAATTTTCTGTCCCTATGTGATCATTAATAGCTATATCCAATCCATTCTTGCGAGTTAACTCAAAACATTGTTGTGGCAGAGAATCAACAACGTCAAATGCAAAAACAGAATGTAAGTCACTAGAATACCTCATTGCCTCAAAATATTGAAAAACATATCACCTTCCATCAAACTCTATGATGAGAGTGTCATCACGAACATCAATCTTGGTTCTAACAGTTTTCGAGAATGGTCTCCCATAAGAATCGGTGTTGGATTAGGAGATGTCTCATCCTCTATTTCAAGAACATAAAAGTCTACTGGAAAAAGCAATTGATTCATCTGCACAAGCACATCTTCCACAACTCTTTTGGTATATGCATTAAAACGATCAGCAATTTGAATGGTAATACCAATTTCGGCAAAAGGTCCAAGATTTAAAGAAGCATAAATAGAATATGGCATGATGTTAATGGATGCTTCTAAATCTAACATAACTCTTTCAAACATGGTTTTAGCAATGGTGCATGGCATGGTGAACGTGCCTGGATCTTTGCACTTTGGAGGAATTTTCCTTTGCAATACAGCTGAAACATCTTCCCCCACACTTACTTTCTCATTTCTTTTTAACTTTCTTTTACTGGTGCATAAATCCTTGAAACATTTTGTATAACGAGGTACTTGTTCGATAGCATCCAAAAGTGGTATACTCACCTCGATTTTGCGAAATGTTTCTAGAATTTTCTGTTCTTGTTCCTCCTTCTTCGATTTTACAAATCTACTACGAAAAGGTGGAGGAGAAACATATGAAGGAATGGGGGTTATAGGATTTACCTGAGAAGTCAGTGTTTTGTTCATGGTGGAAGTGGTGTCATCTCCTTCATCAGTTTGTGATATCTTTGGTAGGACATCTAATTGCTCTCCATTTTGCAAAGTTATCGCACAAGAATTCTCTCTTGGATTGATCATCGTTTGACAAGATAATTCTTCTGAGCCTTGGCCCTCGAATTTGCTCATGCTAGTGGCCAATTGTCCCATTTGATTTGCCAGGTTTTGGATACTTGACCCAGTTTCCTGCTGGAATTGCATTGTGTTAGTGGCAAGTGCATTAACAATGTCCTGGAGAGACATACATGAGTTTTGTGAAGCTGGTTGTGGTGCTGAATGTGGCATTGGTGGTGGTTGCATTTGAAAAGGTTGCTGCACTCTAGGTTGATTGAAACCTTTTGGCTGATTTGGTATCACATTTGGAGTGATTGGTTGATGATTCCAGTAACTGAAATTATGTTGAACTTCCCATCCAGTATTGTATGTGCTAGAGAAAGGATCATACCATTGCCTCGTTTGTCCTGGAAATCCACCCATGGCATTGGCTTGTTCCATATATTCTTCTTGTAAAGTTGGATCCATGTCGATTGGATGCTCCATCGTAGAATATATCCCACATTCATAAGATTTTTGCATATCTCCTACAGCCATGTTTTACACAAGAGAGGTTAGCTCAGAAAGTTGTTGTTCAATGTTCGGAGTGCTTACCTCATTTACTCTCCATGGTACTTGTGGCTCAAATCCGCTAATGAATTGATAGAAGTTTACTGCCATGTTGTCTAAACACAAACAATCAGAAAAGAAAAACAAAGAAAATATGAATCAACAATGAAAACAAAATAACAAATCGATTAGAAAAACAATCCCCGGCAACGGCGCCAAAAACTTGATGCGTTCGAAACTAGCAAGTATACTAGTCGCACAAGTAATAAAGTGATAAGTAAGATATCGTTCACACGAGGATTGATTCTAATTGAATTTGTTATTTCCAGCAACAATAAACTAAACAGGGGGGGATTTTTGTTGAATTATTTACTAAATGAAATAAGAATGCAAGTAAAGAATAACAAAACAGAAAGTAAAATTGAATGAAAAATCAATGGGAGACACTTGGTTAAGAGTTCATTCTCTGCCACGAGATATGAATTTGTGAATTAACATAGAATTGTAATCCAATTACAGCATTGAAGTTATCAACCGTAGATAACAAAAAGCTCTGTTATCCCAATCTTTCCTTACTTTGTTTGTTAAATAAAACAAGCTCTTTATTTAATCTCTATCCATTAAACAACCTAGAACAAGCTCTCTGAGTTTAATTCAATGGATGCATTATGATAAGAAAGATAGGTTGATATAAGCAATAAACACACAAGCTCGGATTATTTAACTTAGGTTATATTCTCCAATTGTAATCTCTGATCACAATTTTGCTACTAATGATTAGAAATTCAAGACAATTACGGATCAAGAATTCTAGTCTAGCAATAAATCACAACCAGATTATATTCAGTTGGCCACTCAAATACAATCAGCAAGCAATCATAAGCATTAAATATGGGAGAATACAAGCAACCTCAATTAGAGAATTGGATAACAATTCCTTACACAATCAACTTACAAAAACCATATCAGGGGCTTTGAAATCCCCCTCAACCAAGTCAGATTCAGTTACACATGTTTAAGAACGTGGTAAATACAATACAACATGGAGACATTCCAGAAAATGAAAGGGAAGGGAAAAACTTAGCAAATTTGATGTAATTCTCTTTGGATTGTAGTTCTTCCTCTTTCCAAGCTTCCTTTCTCCTTCAAGAACTCCAGGAGATGAAAGAATTCCAGAGCTGCAGCCTCCACCACGTTCTCCCCTCTTCAAGTTATCAAAATAAAACCCTAAAATGTGTTTAAATACTCTGCTACAGTGAATTGCTACAGTGCCCCGTATTATACATGCTACAGTGACTTGTGAAATTATATTTCTATACATCTCACACTGTTTTGATTACAACTTTTGGTACACTGAATGGATTTATAAACCGTAAATTTCTCCAGAAAATAGACTTCGAGAGCTTTCCAACGGTATATAATATGTCATCGGGTTCATTGTATATCAATACAATTAAATCCGAGAAGATCACTGACTAGCAGAGGTGAAAATGAAGGGTTTTACTCCATTTTTGTGCAAGTTGCTCCAAAACTCCTACAAACATCAAAACCACACAAAAACATAAAAATACCAAGGAATATAGCAAAGAAATATGGACGAATTGATATAAAAGTAATACATAAATAAACACCTATCACAATCCTTGTGATCTATCACGGAATATTTATATTCCAATCATATAAGTTGGCTCTCCAATATCTTTCGTCTCAAAGTTTTAGAAGGAAATTTCTTTGTTTCATGCAACAAAACAAGATCATTACTAGCAAGGAACATATCATCAACATACAAAACCAAAAATATAAACTTGCTCCCACTAACTTTTAGATATATGCATCGATCTACGATGTTTTCCTTTAATCCAAAAGAAGTAATAATATCATTAAATTTGAGATACCATTGTCTAGAAGCTTGTTTAAGTCCATATATTGATTTCTTTAATGTACACACCATGTGTTGGATGAAAAGCCCTCTAGCTGATTCATATAAACTTTCTCCTTTAAATCTCTATTAAGAAAGGCAGTTTTCACATCCATTTGATGTAACTCCATATCAAGATGAGCTTCTAATGCCATAATAAATCTAAAGGAGTCTTTCTTAGAGACCGGTGAAAAAGTCTCTTTATAATCAATGCCATCTTTCTGCATATAACTTTTGGCAACAAGTCTTGCTTTATATCGTTCAATGTTGGCATAAGAGTTGTGCTTGGTCTTAAAGACCAATTTACACCCGACTTTCTTATAACCTTTAGGTAGCTCAACGAGATCCCAAACTCGATTTTGATCCATATAGTTTAGTTCATCTTTCATGGAATTAATCCATTTTATAGAATTAATACTTTCTATAGCGTGTGAAAATGAAATTGGATCATTTTCTTTTCCCAAGTCAAATTATGACTCTTGTAGATAAACCATATAATCATTAGGAATAGTTGATTCCTTTTCTATTTGAGATCTTCTTAATGCTACTCCTTATGACCCATTTATAATAGATTCATTGATTATTGTCTCATTATTAAGGGTTTCTTTATTTGTCTATTGTTCTTGAATGTTGCCATTTTGTTCAACAATTGTGGGAACAACAACTTTAGAAGGTACAAGTATAGGAACTTGCATCCTCACTTCTTCAATAACCATATTACACGGTTTCTCATTTCTTCTAATTTCACCATTTTCAACGAACCTAGCATTCTAGATTCCATAATTCTTGGATTATGAGTACGACAATGAAATCCATACTGTTTATATTTTTCTAGATATCCAATGAAGAAACCAGTAGTTGTTCTAGAATCCAATTTCTTCTCATATGTATTAATATAGATTCTTACTTCTGTCGAGCAACCCCAAACATGTACGATTATGCCTTTCTGCTACACCATTTTGATATGGTACACCTGGCATTGTGTAATGAGCACATATAATAAGTCTTTCAAGAAGTTTAGCAAATGGACTTGGATATTGTCTTGATTCATTAAACTTTCCATAATATTCACCACCTCTATCAAATCTTACAATTTTGACCTTTTTATCTAACTACCTTTCAACCTCTTTAATAAACACCTCGAGGGCATTAACTACTTGAGATTTTTCATGCAATAGATAAATGTAGCCATAATGTGAAAAAAAACATCAATAGAAGTGATAAAATACTTTTCTCCACCAAAAGATGGAAAATCAAAATGTCCAAATGTGTTAGTATTTATTATCTCAAGAAGTTGCGTACTTCTTATGGCTGCTTTCTTACTGTGTTTAGTTTGTTTTCCGTTAACACAATTAATACAGACATTGAGATTAGTAAACTCCATCTTAGGTGGGATTTCATTCTTTACTAATCTCTCTGCTCTTTATTTGGAAATATGACCCCGGCATTTATGCCACAAATAAGCTAAACTTTCATTTGCTAAACTATGTTTAGTGCCAACATTATGATGCAAGGTTACTAAGGACTCATTGATAAGTCTAATTTTTATACATTATTTAGACCTTTTTTCTTAGGTTTTTTGTCTCCTTTTTTGTGTTTAATTGATGAATTTTATCTAAATTTGTGTGAATTCTACCTAAAGGAATTTCAAGATTTGAACCCCATTGAATGAAGATAGAGTTCTACAATGTTGTGTCTCATGTGGAAGGGCAATTTCGTTTGGCTTGTGGGTGAAAATGAGCTGGAAAGGAAAGTGAACAATTGACTATTAATTTGGAGCATTTGCACTTTCGGTGGAGCACTCAAGAGATACAAAAAGAAAATCATTTTTATTCTTCTCTTGGCAAGACATCCCAACAAAGGGTCCATTGAGTTGGGGAATCAATTAAAGCTGGTCTACGTAATTGAAGGACAAAGTAATTATAATTCTTGTGGAATCCAAAAGAAAAGGCAATGAGTATGTTTTCTCTCTTGTCAGCTGGGATTGGGAAGAAAAAGGGAGAAATCATTCAAGCAAGGGGCATTTGGATTTGGACAGGAACTTCTTGGAAAGGACAAACTGCTTGATCACAGAGTTAGTAAATCATCAACAAAGATTTAGGTCAGCAGCTAGTTCTTTCCCTTTCTTTACTTATGTTTAAGAATATGTGTAAAATGATATTTCTATGCAAAATGAATTAATTCTCCTTTTCTAGGGTGAAGATGTAGCCAAATTTTAATGTTCAATTTCTCTTGATCTTAATTGAGATTGATGATTATTCCAATTTTTGCTGAGTATTTCATTCTATGTTTAATGCTTGTGATTGCTTAGCCAACAATTAAATGATTTAGGGATTCAAATTGAGACCGAGAGGTGATATTAGAATCTGCCGTTGTATGAAATACCATGAATTGACATGAGATAGAGATATAAATGCAATTCGTGCAACCTTATAGATTTCTTATACTTAATGGGTATTAATAGTGAGTTAGATGAGACAAAGATGTGATTCTAATCTATTGATATACATTGTTGTTGCTTGAGAAAGAATAACAATTAAATTAGTGAAATTGGTAGGCAACACAAGAATAATTGTTGGTTCATTAAATTAGAGGAATTGAATTGATTAATTTTGGCGAAATCGGATCCTTAGATTTTTAATTATTAGATTCCTCTCTCCATAATATTTGTGGGTGTCCTAGTGTTAATTTTGTTTAATTTTACCAAAACCCAATTCTCTTTTATAATTATTTAAATTAAATAGAGGTTAATATAATTTTTGTATTTAGTAACAACAGTCCTCATGGGACGATACTTGTACTCTCATTTTATTACTTATCCATAATATCGTATAATTGCGATTTTGAAGCAACGCTCAACAAATAGGTTATCAAGATTCAATTTATATAAACCATCATAAAGGATACCAGAACCAATAAAAATATTATTCTTAAATATGATAAAACATCCGTCCCCAAATTTAAAAGTGTATTCAATAATATCAAGTTTAGACGAAGAATATAAATTACGAGAAATTGTGGGTACATAAAAAGTATGAAAAAGGTCTAAATGACGTCCAATGTCTAAAATCAAACGATAGGTTCCAACAACTTCAACTAGGGCTTTGACTCGATTGTCCATGAAAACAAATTTCTCATTTGGATTTAGGGTTTGGGTTGTAAGGAATCCTTACATCGTATTTGAAATATGAACAGTATAGCCGGTTTCAATCCACCAAGTATCATAAGGAAATTCAATTAAATTTAATTCAAAACATACGAAAGCACAAGACTTACTTTTCCTTCAAACTATGCCTTACGCTTCGTGCTATATATATCCTTTTGATAGTGTCCAACCTTTTTACAAAATGACACTTATCATTCTTATGTTCCTTGTTATGGACTTAAGTAGCCTTGGAGGATTCACTTGATTTATGCAATCTTTTCTTCATGACCTTTCAAGGCTTCCATTTAGGCTTTTTGCCAGCTTCTTTGTCACTTATGAGATGAATGGAATGAGTAGTTTTCTGATTCTTCAACCTTTCTTCCTCTTGAGTAAGCATGCTGCCCAATTCATTAACATTCCACTTATCCTTAATAGTTTTTTTGTTTTTTTTTTTTTGGAAAAGGTCCATAAAATTCAGGAGGTAATGAATTCAGTAATCAATTTCCCCATTAATGTCCAGCAAGTGACTTGTCAATAGTTTGGGAACGTTCTTTAACAAATTTCAAAAATTCCTTAGCATCATCAGTTATGGGAAGAGCTGACTTAATGTTGTTAGCTACTATCATTCGCATAAACATTAAACTTAATCTGTTTGACCTTTCCCACACTTTATAAAAAGCTTTTGCCTCTTCACTACTTTTATCAGTAATTGCAATAGGTTTCTCAACTTGAAGGGCTAAATCAAGGTCCAAAACACCTAAGTAAAATTGGATTCGTTCAAACCAATCAAAATAGTTCATCCCATTAAATTGAAAAATAAAAGAAGCATGTGAATTCATAGAAACAGGAATAGATACTACAAGAACATAATAAGATGTTTCATGTATTAAGTCTTTAATTTATCAACATTATAAGCATAAATTAGTCTTTATTAATAAGAAAACATAAACGCATATTAAAGTCTTCCTTTGGGAAGTATTTTTGTAATGCCCATTGGGCTTGACGAAGGCCCAGCCCATCCCATATGTTTTTTTTAAAATAAGAGAATGGTGAAGGGGAAGAGAGACGGAAACGGGGGAAAAGAGAGAGGGAGGTGTGCTGGTCACTGTTCATCGTCGCCTTTGACCGGCAATTTTGATCGATTTTTGGCGAGTCTCCAGCCCCACGATATGTCATTTTGAAGCTTGTAACATCCTCTTTCCAACCATATATGTCTTGTCTTTGGGTTTTCCACCGTTTTTGCGGATCGAAGCGTGGAAGCCAACAGCTTCCTATTCGTTTTCCGGCCAAAATCCGGTGAGTTACCGGTAAATCTATACATTAAATTAAAGCTTGTTCCATGCTCTTTCTAACCATACCATTTTTGTTAAATGTTGATACACGAATTTTGTAAATCAAAGAGAAATGAAATTCGGTCACTATTCACTCATCGGCGACGACTTGCAGCGACACTTTCGATGATGTTTTCCGGTCATCCAACAATTCCTAGAATGTTACTCACCTAAAAAAGAGTTTAAATACAGTGAGTGGATTATGTTTTGAGAATTTTATATTATATTAAAGTGTATTAAATTTATGGTTTTTCATACGATTTAAGTTATTAGTTTAATTAATTGAGTTATATTAAATGTTTTTAGAATAGATAATGATGATTTATGTATTTTAAAAAATAAGTGTGTGTAAAGTATAAAATTTTAGATAGAAGAGATGGTTATGGGTGGTGCTAATAAATTTGTTTCGAATATATAGTAAGCGTTGTTTTGAAAAGTTTGAGTACAAGAGAAAAATAAATTTAAAGTAAAAGTTGTAGAATGAATAGGTTATATGTTAATGGAAAGTAGAAAGTGTTTTTTTAATGATTGGAAACGAGACATTTAAAATTAATTGAATTTGTTTAGAAAATTGAGGTATTTAGTTATTTTCTTTAAATAAATACATATGTTGAAGAAATGGTGTTTTTGATTTACAAAATAGTGAGTGATTTTATATTCAAAATAATAGCAAATTATTTATAAAAGAAAGTTTTGAAATTTAGAATTTAATTTTGCAAGGGTGATGATGCCAAATTCTGAAACTGTCTTGCAACAGGGGTTAAACTGTAAATTCAGAAAACTGTTCCAGAATTTGCAGGGACCTGGATGGAGAATTCTAGAAATTTTAGGATGGTCAAAAAGATTTCAGTTAGAGCATGATATTTAAGATTTTGGAAATCTTCGAAATTCTAAATTTAAATTTTTGGGAATTAGTTAAATTTTGAAGTATAATTATATGAAAGGATGTTATATAGAATGTTATGTGGAAAGTATGGGATTTTGAGATAGTTTATAGTGAGTTGAAAAGTATTTTATTTTATGGGTTATAATAAGTTCTCTAAAGGTTATTTAATGTATATTTTAGGAAGTTTTAGAGGGAGTAGAAGATTTATTTTTCTGGATAATTAAGGAATATGTTTTAGTATTTACTTAATTATGTTTGTTTAGCATTTTATGGAATTCTAGAGAATTTTAGCGAATTTAGAAAAATTCGAATTAGTTTCTTTTGTATTTCTTGAGAGTAAATAGACCCGTTTGATATACTTGCTTTCAATCATTAAGATATTTAAAAACTAATTTTTAAAATGATTGTAGACATAAATTTTAGTTTCAAAATTAGTTTTGAACAAAGATATAATATTTAGAAATGAAAAATCAGATTTTTCATTTAAAGGGCATTTTAGTTTTTCAAAAAGTTATATTTTGTAAATTTAGAGAAAGTGTGAAAGCATTGATATTTAAAGTTTTCATAGCCATTTGACTCAAGGATTTCTTAAAGTATTTAGAAATGTCTTTTTAAATGTTTGTCATGGATTAATTTAAATAATACTAATATTTCCAGTTTTAGCTTGCATAAAATTTCCAGATTTTGATAAGTTTGTTTGAAAAGAGAAAGTTTAGCATATGAAACAGTTTCTAAATGAAATCAATTTTTAATAAAAATAATAAAGTACAGTTATGTTATACTAAGCTAGTACCCGATACCCAGATAGTTATTCAGATCACTTGGACAGTGATACAGATAGAGGCCTTTGGGGCCCGTTCAGACACACATAGAGGCTTTGGGCCGTGTGATCTGGGCGCTTTAGCTCTTTGGGGACAGCTCTACGCATGCATATGACCAGATAGCAGGCCTGTGCGATGTCAGATCTCGTTAGGTACAGATAGCTCTGCCTGCGTGATGTAGATCTCACCAGGTATGAGAAAAATTCAGATAGCTCAGCCTGTGCGATGTTAAATCTCGCCAGGCGAGATCAGACAGCTTCAGGGGTACTTGTTTAGTATAATGAAAAGAGTTTTAAATATGTTTATATGAGTTTGTTTGAGAGAGAAGCATTATTCACAAAAGTTTCTTTTAGAAGAAGATTTTTAAGAAAATTATGTTTTGTATATTAAATACTGAAGCGATGATTTTAGCATATCATCACGAGTTTTATTTTATAAGATTGAGAAAATATGCATTCTTTTCACTGTTTTTAAAGAGTATAGAATCAAGCAATTTTATTGAAGATTTTTAATCAAAAGTTATTTGTTTTGAAAATTCTATGAGGATTTGATGGTATTTTAATAAATACGATAGATTTTTCTTAAGTATAAATATGAGATGAGATTTTCTAGTGAGAAGCGTATTATATGATTTTATTATGAGATAATCATAGTCATACAATTTATGATTTGTTCAGAAAATACGTCAATAAGTAACTGAGTATATGATGAGAGGAATGTTATTTAACAGTTCTATATTATTTGAATTCTTTTGGCATCTACTTATACATTTTTTTTTTATATAGAAAAGAAAGAGATATAGTGATACATTTTGCAGTGTTTACGAGATTCAATAAGGGTTCAAAGTAAAGGTACGCAAGTGATTTGTTTTAATAGTTTAAGAATATTAAGTTATTTTGGTAAGTAAGTTAAAGAATTTTTATAAAGCATGTTCTTTTCAAAGGGTTAATAAACTTTTACAGATGTTTTATAAGAATGAAGTTTATAAAGAAAGTTGGGAAGAAATAATTGTTTATACGTTATTTTGAAAAGCAAAGTTTACTGGTTTCTTTTTTTGAAAAAAAAAGTGATTAAACGTTGTATCTTGTTTTAAGAAAATGAGATTTTAGAATATAAAGTTTTATTCAAGAAATGAGTTGTATGATAAAAAGGAAAGAATATTTTATGTAATAAAATTTGTCCACTCATTGAGCCTTTAGCTCACCCTTTTCCTATTCTTTTTCCCAACCAGGTGCTACAAGTTTGGCGCTAAGCTGTCTCTGATGCAAAGGAAGGCCACACGATATATAATAATTTTTCATGCATTAAAAGTATTTCATTTTTTATGTATTTGTATAAATTTGTAAATATTAAGTATGTTGAGTATGATCTATTTATCTTTTAGTATGTTGTGGTTGTTAAGGATGGAAGTCCCAAAAGAAGTTGGGTTGAGAAATATTTTAGAAGTGTAAAAATGTGTATTTTTGCAGGGGGTTTTCTACGAATTATAGGGGAAACTCTGTTGGTTTTTCATTAAAATTTTTTTGAGTATTTTACATAAAAGACCTGAACTAGAAATAATTTTTTATTAATAGTTTTATCAGAATGGCAGAGCAAAAAGTGTAAGAAGATAGTTAATTAAAGATAGTTCTCTTAGTGAACAGTTTTAGACACGATTTATCCGTGTAGTTAGGGGTAGGTCGTGTCAATTTTTATACCAAGAATAAGACTATAACGATGCTAATTTAAATTTACTTTAATTTGGTAATAAATATGTCTCAATTAAACATGTTGATATCTTTGGATATACAAAACATATCTAATTAGACATAATAATCACCACAATATATTCATTATTTATAACAATTATTAAATAGCCTTTGGGCGGTCTTTAGATTCCTTATAAATATGAATTTCAACAATCCACTTACGAACGTTATTTTATACGTTCACTTATAAGCATCAATAAATGGATAATTGTAAATTATTCAATTTAATATTCATTAATCTTTCTAGTTTGGCCACTTTGGTGACTAACAATCTAACATAAAATGAATTAAAACTAAATAATGTAGTAGCAATTAATTACGTTAACTATAATTTATTGAATGAATTTTAGTAAAGCAAAATTACAATAAAATTTGTACACTGCATATGTATTAATGTTTACTAATTATAACATTCATAAAATCCATAATACCTAATACATAAGCAAAACCTTTAGAGTCATTAAATATTATTCTCTAATACTATAATATACAATACCCAAAATCAAATAAATGTATCATTTGTTTATATTTATTAGTACCAGCATGTTATGTTTCATAATAAAACGTTTAAAAATAGAAACATAAATTATAATCATTCTTGTGGAAGAAATTTAACCATAAGTATATGCTTAATTATAATTAATATTTAATCAAATAATAAGAAGTTGGATCAATACATTAATAATGGAATCATGATGTGGATCACAAAGCTCATTCCAACACAAATCATGTGCAAATCTTTTAAAGAACCAATAAGTCATAAAAGCGGAAGAAATTCTTATATGCAAATATATGTAGTTGATAACAAAATTCACTTGTTATAGCATAAGCTCATAATTGTGAAAATTCACAACGAAATAATTAAACAAATTAACATGTTTATAGAAATGAAAATTACACAAAGTAATTTAAATTTCAATAAAATGATTTAATAGAACAAGTAACTTGAATGGAAAATCATAAGTTCTCAAGCAATAGGCTCTGATACCACATGTAAGTTTTGCATATTCATTTTCGCATTAACGTAAACTTTTATGACCTTCACTAAATATGGATAAGAATTTATAAATTATACCTCTCTCCATGATAAATGAATTGGCAACCAGTTTGTAATCCACGAGATGTAAAACTAGTTTGCTCTCTCTTACCCTTTAATTTCTTTACAGCACAAAATAGATGGAATAAAAGACTATATGTCATTGATGGAGAGAGGACCAATTTCTATTTATAAGAAAATATGATAATGTATTCTCCACCGGATACTTACTCGAGAAGTTGCACTTGACATGTTAATTAGGATTTAACATTCCTTTATTAAATTGTAATTATAATATAATAAATATATTTTAATTCAAAAAAACTTAACATTCTTTAATTAAACCTGTAGTTATAATATAATAAATATACTATAACTTAAAACTCACGTGGGACGTTAATTAGGTAAATAAAACTTCCATGGATATCCGGGGTGAAAGCTGACCTGTTATGTCGTTAAACTCAACTCTAATGATTCTAATTCTGAAAGGTTCATTATGGAAGCAGGCGTCGGTCCCTGAACTACGCAATTCCATGTTCAGAAATGGCGTACCAGATCCTACCGAATCGTAGATGACAAGGGATTGAAATCCATTCCCAGTACTAAAAGATTAATTAGTGAGGGTTCAGGAGCTCTTTTGCAAGAACTTTGCCAGTGATCCTCCAGTTGGACAGTTGAAGCCTCCTCATGATATTGGAGAGAATTGACGGAGAGCTAATCCATTGAGTTGACTGAGATGCCTCTGAAAGATAAGCACCAACCAATATTAGTTCTCTAAGATTATGTAACCCCTGAAAGAAATACATTGTTGACAAGGAAAGGTTGCCCCCCTATATGTAACTATAATAAGCCCGGGAAATTAAAAATTTTAACTGAAGAAGTCAAATAATAAATTTGGATGAGTAGTCCTCTACACTATAAGAACATGAGATATCAAGTCATCTAAGGGTAGTAAGGTTGGAAAATTGGGTTGTCATGGAACCACTTAACATTGCATTTGAAAGATTCAGGTAACTTTATTAATGTATTGTGAGATTGGCGAAAGCAATGGGAAGCTTAGAAGTACAACAATTTGAAATTGAGGTCAAGATGGGTAAGATGAATAAGGGAAAAGAGAGATCTAGAAGAAATAGATGGTTCCGTTGAGGGCAGTAGATCTGGAGTTAGAGGTGGAAACAGGCTTTGCATTCATATTGATGTTATGCACGGCGGACGTGATAACCAACAGAACAACCAAATGCACAACCACAAACTATGCTAGATAATTGAATATAATAGCAACTAAAGAGGTAACCAATCAACCAACAATGCAGAAATAGAAAAAACACCAAGATTTAACGAGGTTCGGTATAAATACCTACGTCCTCGGACGCCGCTGAAGAAACTTTTCACTATCTTCAAAGAGAATTACAAACTTTTGGGTCACAATACAAATACCACAACTATTGGACCAAACTGCAATTACCCTAATAGTTGGGCCAAACTGTAATTACCTAAATAATTGGGTAATACTATAAATACCCAAAATAAAGGGGAAAAAAGTAATATTACAAACTTTAAGGTCCTTACTGAAAGGTCCTTAAACTATGAGGTCTTATATGTGAGACCTTACAAATATAGGGGGGTGAAGGATATTTCACTTGGGACACCTAATCATTTCCCATAAGGCTTCTTTTATAAGCCTACAACAAACCCATATTTTTCTCCTTAGCCAATGTGGGATCCTTCCCACTTTATGCATATGAGCCAACATCACTCAACAAATCTCCACCTTGGCGAATATGCTAATCCACCACAAGACTTTTCTTTTTCCCATATTCTCTATCACAACTGCAACGCCTCCAAATGCGCCCAATGGCACGGTCAAACTCGTACAATGTTGATCAAGTCCAAACAATGACTGAACTTGATCGCTGTCACAACCTTAGTCAACATATCTGCGGGATTCTCGGCAGTCTCAATCTTCTGAAGTAAGATTCTCCCTTCATCAATGATCTCCCGCACAAAATGATACCGAACATCAATATGCTTCGTACGAACATGGAACACTGGATTCTTCGCTAAGTGGATAGCACTCTGACTGTCAGAATAAAGACTAATCTTCTTATGCCCAATTCCCAATTCATCCAGCAATCCCTGTAACCAAATAGCTTCCTTCACAGCCTCTGTCATATCCATATACTCTGCCTCCGTAGTAGACAAAGCCACTGTAGACTGTAAAGTAGACTTCCAACTCACTGGTGCTCTTGCAAGAGTAAACACATAACAGGTTGTCGACCGACGTTTATCCAAATCACCAGCATAATCTGAATCAACATAACCAATAGCATACTGACCACATGTATCATCTCTCTCAAAGACTAAGCCAACATCCATGGTTTTCAATAAATACCGTAGAATCCATTTCACTGCTTGCCAATGTCCTTTACCAGGATCATGCATATACCTGCTCACAACTCCAACTGCATATGAAATGTCGGGTCTTGTACACACCATAGCATACATCAAGCTACCAACTGTATTAGCATATGGAACTCAAGACATATACTCTCGTTCCTCATCTGTACTAGGAGATAAAGATGCACTGAGCTTCATATGAGGAGCAAGTGGGGTACTTACATGTTTTGACTGTTCTGTAATGCCAAACCGCTGTAAAACCTTTTTCAGATACTGCTTCTGAGTCAAACAAATCTTGTTTCTTCCTCTATCTCTGCTAATCTCCATGCCAAGAATCTTCTTAGCTTCACCCAAATCTTTCATCTCAAACTCTCGATTCAGCTGAGTCTTCAATTTTGCAATTTCTTCGACATTTGTCGAAGCTATCAACATGTCATCAACATACAAGAGTAGATAAATGAAAGAACCATCATGTAGCCTCTGAAAATACACACAGTTATCAAATTTGCTTCTTGTGTACCTCTGACCCATCATAAACCGATCAAATCGCTTATACCACTGTCTGGGAGATTGCTTCAAACCATAAAGCGATCTTTTCAGTTGCATACCAAATTTTCCTTACCAGCAACTTTGAATCCCTCTGGCTGAGTCATATAGATTTCCTCTTCCAAGTCACCATGTAAAAATGCAGTTTTTACATCCAATTGAACTAGTTCCATATTCATCTGAGCTACCAAGGCTAACAAAATTCTAATGGAAGAATGTTTCACAACTAGAGAAAATACCTCATTATAGTCAATTCCTTCCCTCTGAGCGTAGCCTTTAGCCACCAATCTTGCCTTGTAGCGGACGTCATTCTTGTCAGGAAATCCATCTTTCTTTGCAGATACCCCTTTGCACCCAATTGTCTTTTTATCCTTCGGTAGTTGAGCTAGCTCCCAAGTTTCATTCTTCTGAATAGACTGCATCTCTTCGCTCATAGCTGTCTTCCACTCATCAACTTCAGAACATCTGACTGCCTCTCTATAAGTGGAAGGAATATCAGCATCTACAATTGGAAGTGCATAGGCCACCATATCAGCAAATCGAGCAGGTCTGCGAATTCACGTCTTGGCCTATTAACTGCAATAGATTCTTGTTGCTGTTGAGGTTCCTGAGTAGAACCCTCACCATCATCTCCCAAATCCTCCTCTGTCATAGGAGTATTATCATCTGTCTCAACAGATCTAACTAGGTTTAATGTCGTTGTTTCAAACTCCACTTGCTGCTGAGTATGCTCCACCTGCTGCGGAGTACCATTCACCTTTGTCTGATTTTCTGATTTCTTCAACATTAAAGACTCATCAAATGTCACATCTCTGCTGGATATAATCTTCCTCGAACTAGGACACCATAGACGATATTCTTTTACTCCAGAAGCAAATCCTAAGAAAATCGCTTTCTTGGCTCTAGGATCCAGCTTAGATTCTTTCACATGATAATATGCAGTTGAACCATAAACATGTAAAGAATCATAATCAGAAACAAGTTGTCCAGACCATACCTCCAATGGAGTTCTATTACCAATAGCAGCTGATGGTAGACGATTAATGAGATGACACGCATAAGTTACAGCCTCAGCCCAAAATTCTTTGCCTAACCCAGCATTAGACAACATACACCGAACTTTCTCCAGCAATGTCCGGTTCATGCGTTCTGCCACCCCATTCTGCTGCGGTGTACCTCTAACAGTAAAATGACGTACAATACCTTCATTACGACACAATTTTAAAAACTGATCATTGCAATACTCACCACCATTATCTGTTCTGAGATGCTTGATCTTCTTGCCAGTTTGTGTCTTAATCATCTTTTTCCATTTAAGGAAAACACCAAGTACATCATCTTTTGATTTCAAACAGTACACCCAAGTTCTTCTGGAAAGTCATCAACAAAAGTAACAAAGTAGTGCTTACCTCCCATAGATGCGGTTTTAGTAGGTCCCCACACATCTGAGTGAACATAATCAAGAATACCCTTAGTATTATGAATAGCGGTGCCAAATTTCACTCTCTTCTGCTTTCCCAGAACACAATGCTCACAGAAATCCAGCTTGCAGGTCTTTGCACCTTTTAATAAGCCTCGCTTCACCAAACTGAATAAGGCTTTCTCACCTGCATGTCCCAAACGCATATGCCACAATCTCGTGATCTCTGAATCTGAATCATTATCAGAAACCATAGCAGCTGATCCAATAACCGTACTACCATTATAGTAATACAAGTTGTTCCTCCTAGTGCCTTTCAATACCACAAGAGCGCCTGAAGTGACCCTCAGAATACCATCTCGAATAGATATACCACAGCCTTTATATTCTAAGGCTCCCAAAGAGATGAGATTCTTCTTCAACTTTGGTACATACCGAACATCTGTCAAAACTCTAGTCAGTCCATCATGATTCCTCAATCGAATCGAACCTATCCCAGCAGTATGGCAAATATCATCATTGCCCATATAGACAACTCCACAATCAAGATCTTTAAACTGAAAGAACCATTCCCTATGTGGACACATATGATAAGTACAACCCGAATCCATAATCCACTCATCAGAACTAGAAGTGGATGGGTGACCAGCTAGACATATATCTGACTCACTATCATCTTCACGCTCAACAACACATGCATCAGAAACAGTCTTGCCCTTATCTTTCTTTTTCAACTTAGGACAATCTTTCTTCCAATGCCCTTTCTCGCGACAAAAGGCACACTCATCTTTTCCTAATTTACCCCTCGACCAAGATTTTCCCCTTTTTCCTGGTTTCCTACTTTGACTACGCCCTCTCACTGTCAATGCATCTACTGACTCATCCCTATGTTCCCTTTGATCTTTCTTACGAATTTCATAATTCAACAAAGCAGAACAGACTTCTTCAAAAGATAGTTTATCTTTCCTATGGATAAGAGTAATGTACAAATGATCTAATTCATCCAGAAGTGAGTCAATCAATAGCATAGCCTTAATTTCATCTTTGAAGGTTTCATCTAAGTTTAACAAATCAGCAATTAACTTATTAAACTCATCAATATGAGAACTGATACTCATACCTGGTTTCAACTGGAGACGGAACAATCTCTTCAATAGATACAGCCGATTCTCATTGCTTTTCTTCATATATTTGTTCTCCAACGCCTTCCACAATTTGCTTGCAGATGTCTCCTTAGTGAACGGATACTTTTGTTCTCTACACAAGCAAGAGCGAATCAAACCACAAGCTTTTATATTAAGCCTGTCCCAATCTCTTACACTGATATCTTCTGGTTTTGTTTCTTCCAGAACAATATCCAAATCTTGCTGATACAACCCGTCCAACACCTCACTCTGCCATAAGCCGAAATTATTTCGACCATCAAATTTTTCAACATTTATTTTTGCATTTGTCACAGTCACTGTCTTCTCAGGTATAGTTGACGATGATGCCATAACTACCTCTCACAAATAAGCTCGATACACAAATCACCAATAACCAAGCTCCAAACAGACTATTATATTCAATAACTAGCAATCCAAAATCAACAGCCCAGAATAGTAGCAAGTGCTTCAAAGAAATAGCCACTAACTACCCAAAACCTTCGGCTCTGATACCAATTGTTATACACGGCGGAAGTGATAACCAACAGAACAACCAAATGCACAACCACAAACTATGCCAGATAATTGAATATAATAGCAACTAAAGAGGCAACCAATCAACTAACAATACAGAAATAGAAAGAACACCAAGATTTAACGAGGTTCGGTATAAATACCTACGTCCTCGAGCGCCGCTGAAGAAACTTTCCACTATCTTCAAAGAGAATTACAAACTTTTGGGTCACAATACAAATACCACAACTATTGGACCAAACTGCAATTACCCTAATAGTTGGGTCAAATTGTAATTACCCAAATAATTGGGCAATACTATAAATACCCAAAATAAAGGGGGAAAAAAGTAATATTACAAATTTTAAGGTCCTTACTGAAAAATCCTTAAACTATGAGGTCTTATATGTGAGACCTTACAAATATAGGGGGGTGAAGGATATTTCACTTGGAACACCTAATCATTTCCCATAAGGCTTCTTTTATAAGCCTACAACAAACCCATATTTTTCTCCTTAGCCAATATGAGATCCTTCCCACTTTATGCATATGAGCCAACATCACTCAACAATTGATTATGAAGTTGTGTGAGTCAGGATTCGGATTCCGGAGATTGATAATAGTAACATGAAATGATTCTGAAAAATGAATTAAGTCCATCCCATGTGACACAGTTCTGACCTTTCCATGAAGAGGATCAATATTTTCAGGGTCAATAAGATGTCATTTGAAGCTTAACAAAATGCAGCTCTTTCATAATTGTAGCATCACGAGATGCATGAAAGATTGGAGAAAAGAAAAAAAATAGTAGTTAACAAGGAAACAAAGTTCACATGCTTCCTGGGTCTAGTAAAAATATATGTCCTAATTTTATTTGATAGAACAAACCGATCAAACAGCTGCTAAATTTATAATACTGGCATTTGGGGGACACCTCATTTCAAATGAAACTCGGGGCATGGATATGTCATGATTCTTGCACAAACATTTGACTAGTTGGATTCTGTCTCATTTATAATCTGGTGAGGCATTATTTATAGTTTCTATTCAAATTAGTTTTAGTTCTCTAAATTTAAAGATAATTACAGCTTTCTTGAACATGACGGATGCAGAAATATTGCAGATCACTAAAGAAGACATGGCCGTGAAAAGAGCTCAAGGCGTTAAAATAACTTAGTGATTCGGCCAACAATACAACGTCATAACGAAGGAAGAGCTCGACTATTATGTTGTCGTGGCATAAATATTCTTAAGTACAATAAAGTAATAACAGTCAATGATACACTTGTAATGTGTCAACATTTTATATGGCATAACATGATATGCTAGCTTGTAACATTTATCTGCGACTCATAATTGATGTAGGGTACCTATTACCCAAATTGATTAATAGTTGACTTAACATACTTAAACCGTTCATTTTGACAAAATAATAACTATAAACAGTAACGGATCAGGAGGACTGAACTTATGGGGTTAAGTTTTCTTAAGAACTAATTTTTTAAATTAAAATAAATAAATTTGATGTTGATTTGTTTTATTAATTTTTCTTGATTTACTTCATTATTATTTATTTAAAAAAAAGAAAATCATATCTTTTTGAAAAAAAGTTTTGTTTGGATCCCTGAAACTAGGGGTGTAGCCAAACCAATATACTCAAACTGACCGATCCAATCCAATTTTTCAATTTTGTGATTTTTAAAAACCGAATTAATTAAATCGAATAACGGATCCTATTATAAAAATCCACCGTAAACCGATCCATTCTAAATAATAGATAATAAAATTAACTATGTAATTTCTAAAAATTAAAACTAACCCAAGCCATTATAAATTTATAATTTTAATAATTTTAATATAACAAAATATGTTTAGCCCTAAATTAAGTAATAAAAAATTACACTTTTTTTTTCTCTTCCATAGCCGATAGTTGCTATCTCTTGTTTTTCTTATTCTTGATAAGTCAACAATTTGAATGAATTAAAAGGTGAGTATTTTTTTTATTGTTCTCATACATTTTTTATTTTATTACTTTTGTATGCATCAATCTTTCAATCATATGAATTAATCTTTTAGCATAAGTAAATTTTATAATATGATTAATTTGTGTCTTTTATTGGATCATATTGGATTTTTTATTTTCTTATATAAATTTTTTAAAGTTTGAATTGGTTCGAATTAAATCAAATTAGATTAGATTCCATCTTTAATTGGATCGGATTGGATTGAAAAAATTTTAAGCCGATCAATATCGGATTATATTGGTTATTGGCTAAATCTCTCGAATACAAGCAGACGAATACCCCTACTTGAAATGTTAAGGATGGATAACAAAATATTTATGCATAAATTTTCCATGAAAAATTTTACTAAAACTATAATTTGTAGATCAATTGAGTACTTCTTAATTCTAATATCAGTCAAATATTTTATTGAATTATAATTTTTTAGCATGTTAACTTTGGTTTGTTGGAAATAATATTGATTTCATGACTTAGCAATCCTTTGAAATAACCTTATTATAGATTATGTTCAAAAAGTATTTCAATAAACTATACTATATGATTAAGTAAAGGAAATAATATTAATAATCTTAATAATATAAAATAAAAATATAAAAAATATGTATTAAAGCAAGAGGAACGGAGAATTTGATGGATTACAAAAAAATGACATTGAAAAATCATATACAGTAGCAACGACCAAATTGCAAGTCCTTACGGTATTGTCATAACAATTTCCCATCAAATTAAAATTCATATGAAGAGTCTTTTTCGCAGCACGTCATGGCTACATCCAGCTAGTTATTATTCTCTCTCTTTTGACCGATTAAACAATTTTGATAATTTTACATAGTTTCAGTGAAGCACTTATATCCAGTTGGTCACATTAAGACATCGCCCCATCTGATCATTAAGAAATAACATTTATATATGAAAGAGACACACTGGAGCATTCATTCCAATTTGTTGAAAATGTGTATAAATAATAAACATATATGTATATTTTCTCTTAAGAGTCTTCGCTCTCAAGTCTTATTATTACATCTGTACACGACTATTGACGCTAGCACAAATCTATATATTAACATGTAAGAGTCAAAAATAATTTTATACAAATAATGAGACCGTAGGTGACGGTTCTTACTTGTGCTTATTTATAGTAATAAAATATGGATCGTGTTAATGTTTATATCTTAATATCTAAAAAAATAAATGAATCTATTCCTATTATAGCAATTATCAAAATTATGTTAAATAATTATATCAATAGATTTTATAATAGAAAGCATAATTTTTAAGATGGGTTAATGATGAGCTCATGCATGACATGCATGAGTTCTAGAATTCTGCTGAGCTCATGCATGACATGCATGGCTTCCAGAATCCCTCCCATGTGAATGCATTGAGAGTCAAATTAGTTAGGCACCTCCAATTTTGAAAAATCAAAGGAAGTAGCCAAATTTGATTTGAATTTGTATGCAGAATTTTCTCTATAAATATGGGACGAATTCTGCCTTGTTTAAGCATCAGAGAGATTCCAGAGAGAGTCCAGGTTCCAGAACCAGAGAGTTCTGAGAGTGTGAGAGAGCCAGGAGAGCTCCAGAATTAGTTTAGGGGAGTTTTTGTATAATTCTTGTACATCAATTTTCTTTGTGAATACAAGTAGATTTTCTCCCAAATCTCTGTTCTGAGTTTGCATTGCATCCCAACAAGTGGTATAAGAGCCTCGTTGAGCTCCTGGAACGTCAGAACAGAGAGAAAAAAATTCAGAGAAAATTTGTCCCCTGTTTCTGGAAAATTTCGATTTTTCGGAAAGTCATCGAATTTCGAATTTGAAGTGTCCAGTGTGTTCGTGATGTTGTCCTGATCATTCTGTAATTTTTCGGCGACCGATCCGACGTCCAGAGAGGCCGCACGCGCCACCGACCTGGTCTGCGAGTGGGCGTCACTCGCCCCACGCGCTGCACGCGCGTCTCAAGGAAGAAGACGACCACGTCAGCGCCGCGTCATCAGCCACGTCAGCGACCTTTTTTGCCACGTCAGCAGGACACGTCAGCATATCGCCACGTCACCTGCCACGTGTCGCCACAAGCCACGTCAGCACTGTGGACCCCATCTGCCACGTCAGCAAATCGTTGGAAAATATCATTTTGGCCTCTGTATTTTCGGATAATTACATTTTGACCCCTGAATTTCTGAAATTTACATTTCAGTCCTTAGGAAATATCAGTTTGGCCCCTGTAGTTCTGGTGAATGACATTGTGCCCCCTTTTTAGTTTCTGAAATTTCCGTTTAACCCTTAAGAAATTTCAGTTTAGTCCTTAAAGTTTCCAAGCTTAGTATTTATTGTATAAAAAGAATTTTTGAGCCCCGGAAGAGGCTATTCCACCTAATTTGACCGTTTCGGACGTAACGGTGGGCTCAGATTTTTGAAATTCAATTTCCATTTTAGTGAATTAATTATTCTAAAATGGAAGAATCATCCGGAGCCATGATAAAATTGACTGCTACCAATTACACACTATGGAGGTCCAGGATGGAGGATCTCCTTAGTTGTAAGGATCTATATGATCCTATAGAATTTGAAGGGCAGAGACCTGAGACAGAAAAAGAGGCAGAGTGGAAGAAAATTAATAGAAAATGCATCGGTCAGATCAGACAATGGATCGATCATAGTGTCTTCCACCATGTAGCCAAAGAAACAGATGCATATACTCTATGGAAAAAATTAGAGAGTATGTATCAAGCCAAGTCAGCACGGAACAAAGCCATCCTGATGAGACGACTTGTGAACTTGAAGTTGCGGAGCGGAACTCCTGTAGCAGAACATACAAGTGAGTTCCAGAACTTGGTGAATCAGTTGACAGCAGTCGAGTTACAGCTTGGAGACGAGGAACAAGCACTTCTACTTCTCAGTTCCCTTCCAGATTCATGGGAGACATTAGTGGTCTCCATCAGTAATTCAGTACCTGGAGGCAGACTTACCCTATCAATGGTTAAGGATGCCTTAATGAACGAGGAGGCAAGAAGAAAAGATGCAGGCGCCAGTCAAGATGAAGCCTACATCATGGAGAATCGAGGAAGACAGTCTCGAGGCGAAGACTGGAGAAGAGGTAGAAGCAAAAGCAGAGGTAGATCGACAAACAGAAGGGGCAGATCAACAGATGGGCGGAGACCCACCTACAAATGCTATCACTGTGGCAAAGAGGGTCACATGAAGAAAAATTGTCGCAGTTTTCAGAAGCAGAACCAGGAGAGTTCACAAGCACAAAGTAGCGACGAGCCACGAGTTACCGTTGTAGAAGATGTGACTATTTGTGCGGAAGAGACGTGCTTCCACACAGCAGACCAAGGAGTAGAATGGGTAATTGACACAGCAGCTTCCTGCCACGTCACTCCTTGCAGAGAGATCTTCACCACGTACAAAGCAGGAGACTTTGGGATAGTGAAGATGGGAAACAACAGCACCGCCAAAATCATGGGAATTGGTGATATTCAATTCCAAACGAACGTCGGATGCAAAGTAACTTTGAAGGACGTTCGTCATGTGCCAGATCTTTTACTCAACTTGCTCTCGGTAAAAGCCTTTGATCAGCAAGGTTATGAGAGCTGCTTCACCAACGGTACATGGAAGATGTTGAAAGGGGTCATGGTGGTTGCTCGAGGTAAATTATGTGACAATCTTTACAGGACCCATATAAAAATAAACGGAGAGAGCCTTCATGTAGCAGAGCACATGGTACCTCTAGATTTGTGGCATAAAAGGCTTGGTCACATGGGTGAAAGGGGTTTATCAACCCTTCAGAAAAAGAAGCTGATCACTGTTTCCAAGGATGCAGCGTCTCATCCTTGCGACTATTGTTTGTACGGGAAACAACGGAGGGTGTCATTCAGCTCCTCATCAGTGAAGAAATCAAAGCTATTGGAGCTAGTACACAGTGATGTATGCGAACCTCTCGAAGTGGAAAGTCTAGGCGGTAAATGATATTTCTTGACCTTTATTGATGATGCATCTCGAAAAGTGTGGGTGTATTTCCTCAGGACGAAGGATGAAGTTCTGGAGAAGTTCAAAGAGTTTCACGCCATGGTAGAACGTGAAACGGGTAAGAAATTAAAATGCCTTCGATCAGATAACGGAGGCGAGTATACCTCCAGAGAGTTCAATGCCTACTGTCGAAGATATGGCATTCGACATGAAAGAACCGTCCCACGCACACCACAACATAATGGAGTGGCCGAGAGGATGAATCGAACCATCATGGAACGAGTCAGAAGCATGCTCAGATTGGCTAAGTTACCCAAGCCATTCTGGGGGGAGGCAGTTCACACCGCCTGTTACTTAATCAACAGAGCACCATCGGCACCACTGAACTTCGAGATTCCAGAAAAGGTATGGTCTAACAAAAGCCCTCCTATAATCATTTGAAAGTGTTTGGTTGTTTAGCCTTCGTACATGTATCCAAGGAGCTCAGACAGAAGCTCGATGCAAAAACTGTTCCATGTATCTTCATCGGTTATGGAGATGAAGAATTCGGAAACAGATTATGGGATCCCAAAGAAAAGAAAGTCATCCGGAGCAGAGATGTCGTATTTCACGAAGACCAAACATATGAAGACGTTGAAAAAACAACAATATCTACAAATCCCACTAGCAGTGCCTCAGATATTGTTGCAGACTCAACACCAAATGCCACAAGAAATGATGAAGTACCAGAAGAAGTTCCAGAAGCAGATCAGGAGGAAGAGAATGAAGAGGTTGCTGAGCCGGGGGAGCCACAATCACCCATAGAAGCTGCTATACCTCCTGGAAATGAAGAACCTCAGCTACGACGATCTGAGCGAGGTCGGATTCCGTCGAGGAGATATCCGAAATCAGAGTACACACTGCTTACTGATGAGGGGGAGCCAGAAAGCTTTCATGAAGCTTTATCTCATCCAGACAAAGAACGATGGCTGCATGCAATGCAAGATGAGATGCATTCTCTAGAGAAGAACAAAACTTATGAACTGGTCGAACTCCCAGACGGAAAGAAGGCACTGAAGAACAAGTGGGTATTCAAGCTCAAGAAAGATGGAACAGGGAAGGTAATGAAACATAAAGCCCGATTGGTGGTAAAAGGATTCCTTCAGAAGAAAGGAATTGACTTTGATGAAATCTTTTCACCGGTAGTAAAAATGTCTTCAATCCGCGTCATCCTCGGATTGACAGCAAGTCTTGATTTGGAGCTTGAACAGATGGATGTGAAGACAGCATTTTCTTCATGGAGACTTGCATGAAGAAATCTACATGGAGCAGCCAGAAGGGTTCGAGGTTCAAGAAAAAGAACACCTCGTGTGCAAACTCAAAAAGAGCTTGTATGGCCTCAAACAAGCACCAAGGCAATGGTACAAGAAGTTTGACTCCTTCATGGTGAGTCATGGGTACAAAAGAACCGTTGCAGACCAATGCGTCTACTTTCAGAAACTTCCAGATGGAGACTTTGTTGCACTCATGTTATATGTGGACGACATGTTGATTGTCGGAAAAGATGCAACAAGAATAAAGCAGCTGAAGAATGAACTATCAAAAACCTTCGATATGAAGGACTTGAGACCAGCTCAGCAAATCTTGGGGATGCACATTCGTCGAGACAGGAAACAAAAGAAATTATGGCTGTTTCAGGAGAAATATGTTGAACAGGTAATTCAAAGGTTCAACATGGATAGTGCTAAGCCAGTTAGTGTACCACTGGCTAATCATTTCAAGCTGAGCAAGAGATCATGTCCCTCATCCAAGAAAGAGATAGAGGACATGGCGTCGGTACCCTATTCTTCTGCTGTAGGAAGTTTGATGTATGCCATGGTGTGTACAAGGCCAGATATTGCTCATGTTGTAGGAGTCGTGAGCAGATTTCTTTCCAATCCAGGGAAAAAACATTGGGAGGCAGTCAAGTGGATTCTCAGATACCTTAAAGGTACTTCGAAGATATGCTTGTGTTACGGGGGAGCTGATCCAATCTTGGAAGGCTATACAGATTCAGATATGGCCGGAGAACCTGACAGTAGGAAATCTACATCAGGTTTTGTTTACACTTTTGTAGGGGGAGCTGTATCATGGCACTCAAGACTATAGAAGTGTATTGCGCTATCCACGACAGAGGCAGAATACATTGCCGCAGCGGAAGCTGGAAAAGAAATGTTGTGGCTGAAGCGGTTTCTCCAAGAACTTGGGATTGAACAAAAGGAGTATAAAGTACATTGTGACAGTCAAAGTGCTCTGGATTTGAGCAAGAATTCAGTGTACCATTCTCGAACAAAGCATATCGACATCCGCTATCATTGGATACGAGAGGTAATGGACAAGCAACTGTTGAAACTAGTGAAGATCCATACTAAAGAGAATCCAGCCGACATGTTAACAAAAGTGGTCACCAGAGACAAGCTAGAACTATGCAGAGACATAGTTAGATTAGAAGCTGTCTAATTACTTTTGTTGTTACTCCCTTTCACATGGGATGGAGGGGGAGAATTGATGAGATCATGCATGACATGCATGAGTTCTAGAATTATGCTGAGCTCATGCATGACATGCATGGCTTCCAGAATCCCTCCCATGTGAATGCATTGAGAGTCAAATTAGTTAGGCACCTCCAATTTTGAAAATCAAAGGAAGTAGCCAAATTTGATTTGAATTTGTATGCAGAATTTTCCCTATAAATATGGGACGAATTCTGCCTTGTTTAATGCATCAGAGAGATTCCAGAGAGAGTCCAGAGTCTAAACCAGAGAGTTTAGGATTGAGAGAGAGAGCCAGGAGAGCTCCAGAATTATTTAGGGGAGTTTTTGTATAATTCTTGTATATCAATTTTCTTTGTGAATACAAGTAGATTTTCTCCCAAATCTCTGTTCTGAGTTTGCATTGCATCCCAACAGTTAATGATTATAATAATATAAAATTATTATTTTTTAGGTTTTAATATATTCCACACCTTCCTACGTATACTATGCATAAAATATTTATATCTGAAATTTGGTTTAATAAAATGAATCGTTTGTACTTGAAATACAATTACATATCCTCAAAGGTATTGTATTATTTTGTTTAATCTAATTATTGTAAATTAGCTAATAAATTTCTGAATAAGCTATCCTCCTCATATAGCAAACAAAGTACAAATGAAACAAGTTCTATGCATACTCCTAAAAAAGGACTTTGAATTGAATGTGGGGACAATGCCCCTAATTACTCGATATTGCAAGATCCAATGGGTGCATCCAAGTCAATTAAATTAAATATCTTCACCACACAAACAAAAAAACACAACCCTAACCCATTAAACCAACAACAAGTGAAGACGATCTCCCTTAAAAGCACTTCCAACTCTTTATCCTCACGACAGCCGAAACCGTCAACAAACTGCCAATTAATGCTTCTGCTTTTGCCTTGGCCTTGGCCTTGGCCTTTAAGTGCGCCCGTCCGTGATTTTAAGAGCCTCGTCTCGTCGTAAGTTACAAAACAACGCCAATCTCGCCAAAATCGACCATCCCACATTAAATGCCGATTATGAAAGTCGCCGACACGTCGTACTAACCATTAAATGTCTCCAGCGATAAAATCATGCCATGTGGCATGAAGACGAAAGGGGCGGCGAATGCAGTCAAGTCAATTAGGCGAGGGGGGGAGCTTGAGCTTTAAATGATGATGTCGACGTGGCTTGATAACAACTGAGGTGGTGAGTTGGCAAATGCGTCAGCTGCATCTAAGCCAAAGCTAAGAGTTTGCATCATATGAGTCACGTGCATCGTATTAATTTGCTCTCATTTGCTGGTGTCTTCAGAGTTTCAGGCTTTTTGTTGGCCGAAGCGCGCGTTTTTAAGTCCCATTGTTATGATATCAAATCTTCTTATCAATTGCAACGATTCGGATGCTTCCACTGTGGCTATTTAATTCCATGTCCATTTAGAATTTAAGAAAGATGGACATTTATTTACATCCTCAAAGAACCAGAAATAAAGGCTTTTGAAGTTATTAAAAAATATTGTAACATTTTGATATTGTTTTATTAGTTAATCAAATGTTCTCTCTTATTAGAAAAGCAGCAATCTTCTTGCCTTGAATGGATGAAGTGAATACCGGGATTAATAGCACCATGAATGTTGGGGATTAACTAAAACAATAAAACTAAATTTACAATCTAAAATATATAATTTGATATTACAATCTAAATGACAAATAATTAGTTCGAGATTAATATTACTGAAGAAAAAAGTAACTTCTGTTTTGCTATAAAAAATCGACTTTAAAAAAAATGAGAAGGAGTTTGATAAACCAACTTTTAAAAATTGTTTTGCTTTTTAAAAATATGATAGACATGTCTATGATTGTTATCGTTATAACTTTTGTTATGTACATGACCAAAATAAACATACATATTATTCATTTGAAATATTTAATTATTAACATTTTATAATCAATTCTTTTAATTATTTTAGAACAAATTCTGTAAAAATTTATTTTTAATAAATATTTTAAAAGTATAAACAATTAATTTATGTAAAAAGTATGATTGTATAACTTATATCAAATTGTAAATTTAATTTTGATTTATATCACAATAATATTAATTTAAAAATTAACATTTGATGCTAAAAATCTACATATTTATTTATAAAAATATAATAAATTAATATATATTAAATAAATATGATTAATATTTTTGTTAAAATGTTTATTGGATTTATTTAGTATATCTTTTAATTTGAATTATACTCATTTAATTTTAAATAACTAATTTATTTATGAAATTTGAAAAAATAAAAAA
>SNVD02015387.1:0-11570 GCA_013180625.2 Boswellia sacra | reverse complement strand
GAGGCGTTCGAAACTAGCAAGTATACTAGTCGCACAAGTAATAAAGTGATAATTAAGATATCGTTCCCACTAGGATTGATTCTAATTGAATTTGTTATTTCCAGCAACAATAAACTAAACAGGGGGGGATTTTGGTTGAATGCTTTACTAAATGAAATAAGAATGCAAGTAAAGAATAACAAAACAGAAAGTAAATTGGAATAAAAAATCAATGGGAGAAACCTGGTTAAGGATTATTCTCTACCACAAGGATATGGATTTGCGAATTAATCATAGAATTGTCATCCAATTACACCATTGAATTATCAACCGTAGATAACAACAAGCTCTGTTATTCCAATCTTTTCTTACTTTGTTGTTAAATAAAACAGGCTCTTTATTTAATCTCTATCCATTAAACAACCTAGAACAAGCTCTCTAAATTTAATTCAATGGATGCATTACGATAAGAAAGATAGGTTGATCTAAGCAATAAACACACAAGCTCCGATTATTTAACTTAGGTTATATTCTCCAATTGTAATCTCTGATCACAATTTTGCTACTAATGATTAGAAATTCAAGACAATTACGGATCAAGATTTCTAGTCTAGCAATAGACAGTATCCAGATTATATTCAGTTGGCCACCCAAATACAATCAGCAAGTAATCATAAGCATTAAACATGGGAAAATACAAGCAACTTCATTTAGAGAATTGAATAATAATTTCTTGCACAATCAACTTACAAACACTATATCAAGGGCTTTGAAATCACCCTCAACCAAGTCATATTTAGTTACACATATTCAGACACAATACAAATACAATACAATACATAGCAAATTCCAGAAATGAAAGGGAAGGGAAAAACTTAGCAAATTTGATGTAATTCTCTTTGGATTGTAGTTCTTCCTCTTTCCAATCTTCCTTTCTCCTTCAAGAACTCCAGGAGATGAAAGAATTCCAGAGCTGCAGCCTCCACCACGTTCTCCCCTCTTCAAGTTATCAAAATAAAACCCTAAATTGTGTTTAAATACTCTGCTACAGTAACCTGCTACAGTGTCCCGTATTATACATGCTACAGTGATTTGTGGAATTACATTTCTATACTTCTCACACTGTTTTGATTACAACTTTTTGTACACTGAATGGATTTATAAACCGTAAATTTCTCCAGAAAATAGACTTCGAGAGCTTTCCAACGGTATATAACATGTCATCGGGTCATTGTATATCAATACAATTAAATCCGAGAAGATCACTGACTAGCAGAGGTGAAAATGAAGGGTTTTACTCCATTTTTGTGCAAGTTGCTCCAAAACTCCTACAAACATCGAAACCACACAAAAACATAAAAATACCAAGGAATATAGCAAAGAAACATGGACGAATTGATATGAAAATGATATATAAATAGACACTTATCAAAACCCAAAAGCTTTTTCAAAGAATGAGCAAGGTAATAGTTCCAAATAAGCCCAAAGCTCTTCAAATGCTAGTTCCCGTCGCTGTTTCAAATGCCAAGGCTATGGACATATTGCTTCCGAGTGTCCTAATCGGAAAATTGTAACACTAGTAGAGGAAGAAAGTGATGAAGAGATAGAGACAGATGCCCTGATCAATTTCAGTAATCCAGAATTTGCTGATGAAGAGGAAGTCACTTATGCAGATCAAGGTGATTCTCTCTTTATTATTCAAAGGAGTTTGAATATTGCCCAAGAACGAGAAGATGATTGGCTTCACAAAAATATCTTCCATACCAGATGTACTTCTCATGGTAAGGTGTGCAATGTTATTATTGATGGTGGCAGCTTTGAAAATGTGGTGTCTACGGAGATGATTGATAAACTTGGTCTTCAAACAGAGAAGCATCCTCAACCTTACAAGATTTCATGGCTTCGGAAAGATAACGAGATCAAGGTAAACAAACGCTGCCTTGTTTCATTTTCTATTGGTAAAAAGTATAAAGATGAAATATGGTGTGATGTTGTTCCTATGGATGCTTGTCATTTACTTCTTGGTAGACCATGGCAGTATGATAGGAGAGTAATGCATGATGGCTATAGGAACACTTATACATTCTTTAAAGATGGGGTCAAAGTTATTTTGGGTCCTTCAAAGTTAAAAGGTGTTCCTAAACCTACTAAAGGGGAGGGAAATGCTTTGCTTACCCAAACAGAATGTAGAAGAGAGTTGGAGAGGGGAAGTGAAATTTATGTGTTCTTGTTGTTAGAAGAAAATGAAGTTAGTAACGAACCGCCTTTGGAGATGAAGTATCTTCTTGAAGAATACAATGATGTTGTACCAGATGAGATACCACCAGGCCTTCCTCCAATGCGAGACATACAGCATTGCATTGATCTTGTTCTAGGTGCTGTATTGCCAAATAAATCAGCCTATCGAATGAGTCCCACAGAACACGAAGAATTACAACGGCAGGTTGATGAGCTTATTACTAAAGGGTTAGTGAGGGAAAGCATGAGTCCTTGTGCTGTCCCAGCTCTTTTGGTGCCTAAAAAGGATGGCTCTTGGAGAATGTGCATTGATAGTAGGGCTGTTAACAAGATCACAATTAATTACAGATTTCCTATTCCGAGGCTTGACGACCTTCTTGATCAACTTCATGGTGCTACTGTCTTCTCAAAAATTGATCTTCGAAGTGGCTATCATCAAATTCGTATGAGACCTGGTGATGAATGGAAGACTGCATTTAAAACAAAGAATGGCCTTTATGAATGGATGGTGATGCCATTTGGCCTATCTAATGCACCAAGTACATTTATGCGGTTGATGAACCATGTCTTTAAACCATTCATTGGCAAGTTTGTTGTTGTATATTTTGATGATATACTTGTGTACAGCAAAAATGAGGAGCATCACTTGGATCATCTTCAGCAAGTTTTTCACACCTTGAGAAGTGAAAAGCTTTATGCCAACTTGAAGAAGTGTGAGTTCTTCACCAAAAGCCTCATTTTCTTGGGGTATGTGGTTTCAAAAGATGTAATTCAGATGGACCCTAGCAAGATTGAAGCAATTCAGAATTGGCCAATTCCTACATTAGTCCATAACATTCGAAGTTTTCACGGATTAGCTTCATTTTATCGTCGATTTATCGGAGGATTCAGTACTATAATGGCTCCAATCACTGAATGCTTAAAGGGTAATGGTTTTACTTGGACGAAAGATGCACAAAGAAGCTTTGAGCTGATTAAAAAGAAGATGACAGAAGCTCCTATCTTATCACTTCCAGATTTCAACAAGGTTTTTGAAGTTGAATGTGATGCTTCCAATATTGGTATTGGTGCTGTTATTAGCCAAGAACGCAGACCAATTGCTTTCTTTAGTGAAAAATTGAATGCATCTCGCAAAAAGTACTCAACTTATGACAAAGAGTTGTATGCTATTTGTCGAGCGTTGAAGCATTGGAGTCAGTATCTCTTGCCAAAACCGTTTGTTCTATATTCTGACCATAAAGCTTTGAAGTTCATCAACAGCCAACAGAAGCTTAATGTTCGACATGCTAGATGGGTAGAGTTTCTTCAAGCTTTCAACTTTACCATCAAGCATAAATCTGGAGTTCAAAATGTAGTGGCAGATGCCTTAAGCCGAAGACATTCTTTGCTGACCTCTATGCAAGTGAATGTTGTTGGGTTTGAGGTTTTAAAAGAGCTTTACAAGGATGATCCAGATTTCTGCAAAATATGGAGTAACTGTAATGAGTTTTCATCTAACCATTTGTTTTGGCAGGATGGTTATCTACTCAAGGCAAACCAATTGTGTATTCCTCAATGTTCCTTGAGAGAATTCATCATTAATGAAGCACATGGCAGTGGCATTAGCGGTCATTTTGGGAGAGACAAAACTATTGCTATTGTGAAGGAAAACTTCTATTGGCCGAAGATGGAAAGGGATGTGATGAAGCACGTGAAGAGGTGTACAATTTGTCACGTGGCAAAAAGTCATGGGCAGTACACTGGTTTGTACACTCCATTACCTGTTCCTAATGATCCATGGGAAGATGTTAGCTTGGATTTTGTGGTGGGATTGCCTAGAACACAGCGAAACAAAGATTCATTCATGGTGGTGGTTGACCGATTTTCTAAAATGGCTCATTTTGTCCCCTGTAACAAGACAAATGATGCGACTCACGTGGCTGATTTGTACTTCAAGGAGATTGTAAAATTGCATGGCATTCCTAAGGCCATAGTCTCAGGTCGCAATCCAAAGCTCTTATATCATTTTTGGCGTACACTTTGGAAAAAGCTGGGGACTACACTTACCTTTAGTTCATCTCATCATCCTCAAATAGATGGACAAACTGAAGTTATCAACAGAACCTTAGGAAATCTTCTGAGGAGTTATGTTGGTAAGAATTTACGGCAATGGGATCTTGTTTTACCTCAAGGTGAGTTTGCTTACAACAGATCATCAAGTCAAACCACTGGTCATAGTCCTTTTGAGGTTGTTTATTGCAAGAATCCAATAAGTCCTTTGGATTTAGCTCCTATTCCTTCCAAAACTCAATTTAGCAGTGATGCAGAGGAGAGAGCTAAGAACATCAAGAAGCTGCATGAACGGGTCCGGGAGAAGATTTTGAAGCAAAATGAGAAGTATAAAGCTGCAGCAAAAAAACATCGGAAGTATGCTGATTTCAAAGAAGGAGATCTAGTGTGATACACGCTTAGAAAAGAAAGGTTTCCTCCAGGCAAATATGCCAAGTTGAGCCTAGAGCTGATGACCTTCAAAGTTTTACAACGCATTGGAGAGATGCTTTACAAAATTGATGCTACCTGAGCATTATGGGTGGTTTCCAACACATTGAATATCTCTGACTTAGTCCTTATCTTGTGAAAACAACAATCAAGACTCGAGGTCGAGTCTTTCTCAACAGGGCAGCTTGACCAGGAGTGTTGCATCCATGGGATTCATGATAGATCATCAAGGGGTGCAAATTGTTACAATGGTCAGGAGTGCACATGACGATGAGGGATAATTTCGTAAAAGAACTGGTATTGCTGTGCAGAGAATTAAATGTCAAGATTTGTGGCTATAAAAGATCTTAAGTCAGCTTTCTAACACATTTGTCAATGTGTCATTTGGAGTTGTCTGCAGGAATCTATGACTATCTCTTCACAGCTGGTTCATAGTTAATGGTGCATTAAAGTCTACTCTAGAATTTGAATTTGATTGCTTAGTTGGTTGGAATTTGAATTTCTAGCTTAGTTGGTTATGCTTTATTACCTAATGAGTTTACTTATGAGTCTTAGTTAATAAATCAGTTGTCAATGTAGTAGTTGAGCTGTAATTGTTGAAATCATTTAATTATTGTCTTTTACCTATGCTTGGAGGGTTGTTCCAAGTTATTTAAAGTCCCAAAGTTGTGTGTTCAAGGCAGTGAAGTTTTGAATTCGAATTTGAGTGAAATTTCAGTGTTTATACTGATTTCTCCTTAACTCTGTATCTCTTGGTGGATTTCATAGAGTGGTGAGTTAGTTTAAGCCCTGTATCCTTGGTTTTACATCCTTGGGTGGTGAATTATCTGTATCCCATTGGTGTTTACTTTGGTGGTGAGCTTGTTATCCCTTTCAAAGAGTGTTTGTTAGGTTCCATTTTATTTGTTCCAGCCATTGGTTGAGTTGATAATCAACTTGAAGATCCTATCCTGATCTATTATAATCCAGCAGCCTGGTATCAAAACCGATCTATGCAATAAAAACAACTTATATGTGTATTTCTACGCTAATCACAATATTTTTGTGATGATTAGAGTGGTGCACGTATCATTTCTGGTGCTAAAAAACCAGTGTGCCACTATGCAATTGAACATGTTTTTATGCATTTTAGCACATTTTGCTATCTTTCAACAAAACTATGCAATAAAAACAACATCTAATTGCGTTTCTCTGATAGTCGAGATATTTTTATGATAGCAAGAGTGGTGTTTTTATGGGTTCTAGCGCATTTTTGGAGTTTTAAACAAAATTATGCATTAAAAATGCCTTTCATGTTCATTTCCATGCTAATTGATGCTCTTTTATAATAACCGAAGTGGTCCATGCCTCATTTGTGCCACTAAACGGCCCATGCGCTATTACGCCATTTAACGCATTTTTATACATATTTGCATTTTGCGAGTTTTAAACAAAACTATGCAATAAAAAGGCCTTCCACTTGCGTTTTCATACTGACTGAGGTGTTTTCTTGGTAACTGGAGCGGAACACATGTCATTTGTGTTTCCAAACGGCCAATGTGCTGTTACACCATTTAACGCATTTTTATATTTTGTCACTCGTTTTACGAGTTTTAAATGAAACTATGCAGTAAAAGCACCTTTTACTTGCGTGTCTATGCTAATAGAGGTGTTTTTATGATAAGCGGGGCGGTGCATGTGTAATTTGTGGTGCGAAACTGATAAGTGTCTATTTATATATCATTTTCATATCAATTGGTCCAAGTTTCTTTGCTATATTCCTTGGTATTTTTATGTTTTTATGTGGTTTTGATGTTTGCAGGAGTTTTGGAGCAACTTGCACAAAAATGGAGTAAAACCCTTCATTTTCACCTCTGCTAGTCAACCATCATCTCGGATTTAATTGTATTGATATACAATGAACCCGATGACATATCATATACCGTTGAAAAGCTCTCGAAGTCTACTTTTTGGAGAAATTTAGGTTTATGAATCCATTCAGTGTACCAAAAGTTGTAATCAAAACAGTGTGAGATGTATAGAAATATAATTCCACAAGCACTGTAGCATGTATAATACGGGGCACTGTAGCAAGTCACTGTAGCAGAGTATTTAAATACATTTTAGGGTTTTATTTTCATAACTTGAAGAGGGGAAAACGTGGGAGGAGGCTGCATTTCTGGATTCTCCAAAAAAAAAGAAAAAGAAGATCATCCCTTGGCGTTCTTGAAGGAGAAAGAAGATTTTGAAAGAGGAGGAACTACAATTCCAAGAAGATTCATCTACAAGAAGATTTTCAAAGAATTTGCTAAGTTCTTTCTTTCCTTTTCAATTCTGGAATTTCTCTGTATTGTATTTGTTATTCTGATTGAATATGTGTAACTAAGTCTGAATTGGTTGAGGGTGATTTCAAAGCCCTTGATATGGATTTTGTGAGTTGATTGTGCAAGAAATTGTTATCCAATTCTCTAATTGAGTTGCTTGTATTTTCCCATATCTAATGCTTATGATTGCCTTACTGATTGTATTTGGAATGGCCAACTGAATATAATCTGTTGTTGTCTAATTGCTAGATAGAAATCATTGGATCCTAATTGTCATGAATTTCCATCATTAGTAGCAAAATTGTGATCAGAGATTGCAATTGCAAAATACAACCTAGGTTAAATAATCTGAACTTGTGTGATTATGCTTAGATCAACCTATCTTTCTCATCGTAATGCTTCCATTGAATTAAACTTAGAGAGCTTGTTCTAGGTTGTTTAATAGATAGAGATTAAATAAAGAGCTTGTTTTATTTAACAACAAAGTAAGGAAAGATTGGGTAACAGAGCTTGTTGTTATCTACGGTTGATAACTTCAATGCTGTAATTGGATGACAATTCTATGTTAATTCACAAATTCACATCTTGTGGCAGAGAAAGAAACCTTAACCAAGTGTCTCTCATTGATTTTTCACTCCATTTAACTTTGCTTGTGTTATTCCTCATTTGCTTTCGTAGTTAAGTTTGTTATCAATCAACAAAACCCCCCCCCTGTTTAGTTTATTATTGCTGGAAAATAACAAATTCAATTAAGAATTCATCCTCGTGGGAACGATATCTACTTAGCCTTTATTACTTGTGGCGACTAGTATTCTTCTAGTTTTCGAACGCATCAAGTTTTTGGCGCGTTGCGGGATGATTTTCTATCAATTTGTTTTCTGTTTTTTACTACTATTCTTGATTGTTATTTCCTGATTGTTTGTGTTTAGGCTTTTATGTCCGAGGGAGAAGCGGATCAACGACTTAAGAGAATTAAGGAGTTTTCCAATCCTCGAATTTAAGGCTACATCGGTCAATTTCAACTCCACCTCCAGAATTTGACCTTGCACGACATACTTCCCTCCCATCTTCTTGCAGTTCAATCAAATCTGAATCGGAAGCAAGGGTGATGGAAAACGATCAGACTCTTAAGGAGTTAGCGGCTCCAATTATTGATCAACAACCGCTATGCATAAGCACCAAATTTGAGATAGATTTTGAACTTAAATCTGGACTGATTCAATCTCTTGCCTACATTTCATGGTTTGGCGAGAGAGGATCAACAAACACCTCAAGAATTTCATGTGGTATGCTCAAGTATGAAGCCACCGGTGTTTTCTGAGAGCAATTAATGAGAGCTTTCCCATTCTCATTAGGCATATTTCGTCAAAAGATTGGCTATACTATCTACCACCAGGTACCATTACCACTTGGAATGAGATAAGTAAACTCTTTTTGAAGAAATACTTTCCAGCCTCGAAAGTTACAAATATTAGAAAAGATATTAGTGGCATTCGATAACACAATGGAGAATCACTTCATGAATATTGGGAGAGATTTAAAAGGTTATATGCTAGCTGTCCAAATCACCAAATTAGTGATGGACCTAATTCATATTTCTATGAGGTCCCCCTACCCATAGAAAGGAAGTATCATTGATGCTGCTGTGTGGAGCACTAGTTAATAAACACCGAACGTGGCAAGACGTTTGATTAGTGACATGGCAGCGAACTCCCAACAATTCAGCAGTCATTTTGAGCCACAACTACCAAAAAGAGTAAATGAGGTAAGTACTTCAAACATTGAACAACAACTTTGTGAACTAACCTCTCTTGTAAAAAAAATGGCTGTAGGACATATGCAGCAATCTTATGCATGTGGGGTATGTTCTGCCATGGACCATCCAACTGACATGTGTCCAACTTTGCAAGAAGGAGATACAGAACAAGCCCATGCCATGGGTGGATTTCCAGGACCAACAGGCAAAGGTTGACCGCCTTTCCTCCAATACTACAATGCTGGATGGAGAGATCACCCTAATTTTAAGATATGTCGAATCGTCACCATTGTCCCAAATGCCATACCAAAATCCGCCACTAGGTTTTCAATCAACCAGGGTGCAGCAACCATTTCAAGCACAACCACCACAAACACCACACCAGCACCGCAATCCAGCTCCACAAAATTCAGTACGTCTCTCGAGGGATATGTTAAAGCACTTGCCACTAACACAATGCAATTTCAGTAGGAAACTAGGGCAAGTATCCAATACCTAAAAAGTCAAATAGGACAATTGGCCACTAACATGAGCAAATTTGAGAGTCAAAGCTCAGGAAAATTACCATCTCAGCCAATGATCAATCCAAGAGAGAATACTAGTGCTGTAACTTTGAGAAGTGGAAAGCAATTAGAGATTCCACCAAAGAAATCACAAATTGATGAAGGGGATGATACCACTTCTACCATGAACAAAACATCCACTTCTAATGTAAATCCTAAACTTCCATTCTTCATATGTTACCCCTCCACCTGATAGTGTCTATTTAGTATTACTTTCATATCACTTCGTCCATGTTTCTGTGCTATATTCCTTGGTATTTTTATGTTTTTGTGTGGTTTTGATGTTTGTAGGAGTTTTGGAGCAACTTGCACAAAAATGGAGTAAAACCCTTCATTATCACCTCGGCTAGTCAACCATCTTCTCGGATTTAATTGTATTGATATACAATGAACCCGATGACATATTATATACCGTTGGAAGCTCTCGAAGTCTATTTTTTGGAGAAATTTACGGTTTATAAATCCATTCAGTGTACCAAAAGTTGTAATCAAAACAGTGTGAGAAGTATAGAAATGTAATTCCCACAAATCACTGTAGCATGTATAATACGGGACACTGTAGCAGGTTTACTGTAGGCAGAGTATTTAAACACATTTTAGAGTTTTATTTTGATAACTTGAGGAGGGGAAAACGTGGGAGGAGGCTGCATTTCTGGATTTCTCTCATCCCTTGGAGTTCTTGAAGGAGAAAGAAGATTTGGAAAGAGGAGGAACTACAATTCCAAGAAGATTCATCTACAAAGAAGATTTTCAAAGAATTTGCTAAGTTCTTTCTTTCCCTTTCAATTCTGGAATTTCTCTGTATTGTATTTGTTATTCTGATTGAATATGTGTAACTAAATCTGAATTGGTTGAGGGTGATTTCAAAGCCATTGATATGGATTTTGTGAGTTGATTGTGTAAGAAATTGTTATCCAATTCTCTAATTGAAGTGGCTTGTATTTTCCCATATCTAATGCTTATGATTGCTTACTGATTGTATTTGGAATGGCCAACTGAATATAATCTGTTGTTGTCTATTGCTAGATTAGAAATCTTGATCCGTAATTGTCTTGAATTTCTAATTCTTAGTAGCAAAATTGTGATCAGAGATTGCAATTGGAGAATACAACCTAAGTTAAATAATCCGAGCTTGTGCGTTTATTGCTTAGATCAACCTATCTTTCTTATCGTAATGCATCCATTGAATTAAATTTAGAGAGCTTGTTCTAGGTTGTTTAATGGATAGAGATTAAATAAAGAGCTTGTTTTATTTAACAACAAAGTAAGAAAATATTGGGATAACAGAGCTTGCCGTTATCTACGGTTGATAACTTCAATGCGTAATTGGATTACAATTCTATGTTAATTCACAAATTCATATCTTGTGGCAGAGAATGAACTCTTAACCAAGTGTCTCTCATTGATTTTTCACTCCATTTAACTTTGCTTTGTGTTATTCTTCATTTGCTTTCGTATTAAGTTTAGTTAATGAATCAACAAAACCCCCCCCTGTTTAGTTTATTATTGCTGGAAAATAACAAATTCAATTAGAATGAATCCTCGTGGGGACGATATCTACTTATCACTTTATTACTTGTGCGACTAGTATACTTGCTAGTTTCGAACGCATCAAGTTTTTGGCGCCGTTGCCGGGGATTGATTTTTTAATCAATTTGTTATTTTGTTTTCATTGTTGACTCATATTTTCTTTGTTTTTCTTTTCTGATTGTTTGTGTTTAGATAACATGGCAGTAAACTTCTATCAATTCAGTAGCGATTTGAGCCACAATTACATTGGAGTGTAAATGAGGTAAGCACTCAGAACATTGAACAACAACTTTCTGAGCTAACTTCTCTTGTAGAAAACATGGCTGTAGGAGATATGCAGAAATCTTATGCATGTGGGGTATATTCTACCATGGAGCATCCAATCGACATGTATCCAACTTTACAAGACGAATATATGGAACAAGCCAATGCCATGGGTGGATTTCCAGGACAAACAAGGCAATGGTATGATCCCTTCTCTAATACTTACAATGCCGGATGGATAGATCATCCCAATTTTAGTTACTGGAATCATCAACCAATCGCCCCAAATGCCATACCAAATCGGCCACAAGGTTTTAATCAACTTAGAGTGCAGCAACCATTTCAAATGCAACTGATAACTGTCTATTTATATATCATTTTCATATCAATTTGTCCATTTTCTTTGCTATAATTCCTGGTAATTTTTATGTTTTGTGTGGTTTGATGTTTGTAGGAGTT